>JAQNBH010000006.1:45542519-45559484 GCA_028752905.1 Cladorhizidae sp. MBARI D1340-BT2
AATAATAATAGTAATAGTAATAGTAATAATAATAGTAATGATAATAGTAGTAATGATAATAGTAGTAATGAAAAAGTAGTACATGTATTGATAATAGTAGTAATGATAATAATAGTAATGATAATAGTAATAATGATAATAGTAATAATGATAATAGTAATAATGATAATAGTATATAATAATAATAATAGTAATAATAATAATAGTAATAATAATAATAGTAATAATAGTAATAATAATAATAATAATAATAATAATAATAATAATAATAATAATAATAATAATAATAATAATAATAATAATAATAATAATAATAATAATAATAATAATAATAATAATAATAATAATAATAATAATAATAATAATAATAATAATAATAATAATAATAATAATAATAATAATAATAATAATAATAATAATAATAATAATAATAATAATAATAATAATAATAATAATAATAATAATAATAATAATAATAATAATAATAATAATAATAATAATAATAATAATAATAATAATAATAATAATAATAATAATAATAATAATAATAATAATAATAATAATAATAATAATAATAATAATAATAATAATAATAATAATAATAATAATAATAATAATAATAATAATAATAATAATAATAATAATAATAATATTATAATAATAATAATAATGCAAGTTCTGTTTTGGGGACAATGGGACAGCAGATGGGATTGATGGACATCATTTAGATTGTACCTATACATGTATATACCTATATAATAATAAATAAAATGTTTATAAAAAATATATATATATATATTTAAAAAAAATAATAATAAAAAAAAAAAAAATAATAATAATAATAATAATAATAATAATAATAATAATAATAATAATAATAATAATAATAATAATAATAATAATAATAATAATAATAATAATAATAATAATAATAATAATAATAATAATAATAATAATAATAATAATAATAATAATAATAATAATAATAATAATAATAATAATAATAATAATAATAATAATAATAATAATAATAATAATAATAATAATAATAATAATAATAATAATAATAATAATAATAATAATAATAATAATAATAATAATAATAATAATAATAATAATAATAATAATAATAATAATAATAATAATAATAATAATAATAATAATAATAATAATAATAATAATAATAATAATAATAATAACCAGACCCCCCATGGTTGATGGACTTTTGTAGACTGGACCATAATAATAATAATAATGATGATGTGATAATAATAATAATAATAATAATAATAATAATAATAATAATAATAATAATAATAATAATAATAATAATAATAATAATAATAATAATAATAATAATAATAATAATAATAATAATAATAATAATAATAATAATAATAATAATAATAATAATAATAATAATAATAATAATAATAATAATAATAATAATAATAATAATAATAATAATAATAATAATAATAATAATAATAATAATAATAATAATAATAATAATAATAATAATAATAATAATAATAATAATAATAATAATAATAATAATAATAATAATAATAATAATAATAATAATAATAATAATAATAATAATAATAATAATAATAATAATAATAATAATAATAATAATAATAATAATAATAATAATAATAATAATAATAATAATAATAATAATAATAATAATAATAATAATAATAATAATAATAATAATAATAATAATAATAATAATAATAATAATAATAATAATAATAATAATAATAATAATAATAATAATAATAATAATAATAATAATAATAATAATAATAATAATAATAATAATAATAATAATAATAATAATAATAATAATAATAATAATAATAATAATAATAATAATAATAATAATAATAATAATAATAATAATAATAATAATAATAATAATAATAATAATAATAATAATAATAATAATAATAATAATAATAATAATAATAATAATAATAATAATAATAATAATAATAATAATAATAATAATAATAATAATAATAATAATAATAATAATAATAATAATAATAATAATAATAATAATAATAATAATAATAATAATAATAATAATAATAATAATAATAATAATAATAATAATAATAATAATAATAATAATAATAATAATAATAATAATAATAATAATAATAATAATAGTAATAATAATAATAGTAAAAATAATAATAGTAAAAATAATAATAGTAATAATAATAATAGCAGTAATAATAATAGTAATAATAATAATAGTGATATAATAATAGTAGTATAGTTATTATTATTATTTTCAAACAACAACAACAACAATAACTTTGGGCCAATGGCACCTAGGGTCTCTACCGCAACTGGCACACAAAAATAATTCCTGGTAAGGCAGTAGTACTTGTCCTCCTTTTTCTCTTCAGCCATGGCAGCTATATAGCTCCTGGTTGAGCACAATAGGACTGTGCCAGAGTGTTGGGGCAGGTGACATCCCAGATCAGGGGCTTGCCACATTTCCTGGCACCATGGTGATTCCATAATAGTACGTAATAATAATAATAATAATAATAGTAGTAGTAGTAGTTGTTGTTGTTGTTGTTGTAATACCAATACCTGTAGAGACCCTTTTTCTCTTATATTTTTGAAGCCAATAATAATAATTGACTATACACATGTAGCACCTATATATAATAATATTTGACTATACACATGTAGCACCTATATATAATAATAATTGACTATACACATGTAGCACCTATATATAAAATAATAATTGACTATACACATGTAGCACCTATATATAATAATAATTGACTATACACATGTAGCACCTATATATAATAATAATTGAACTATACACATGTAGCACCTATATATAATAATAATTGACTATACACATGTAGCACCTATATATAATAATACACATTTAGCACCTATATATAATAATATTTGACTATACACATGTAGCACCTATATAATAATAATTGACTATACACATGTAGCACCTATATATAATAATAATTGACTATACACATGTAGCACCTATATATAATAATAATTGACTATACACATGTAACACCTATAATTATATTGACTATTCACATGTAGCAACTCTAATAATAATATTTGACTATACACATGTAGCAATAATAATGATGTGCCTCTATATACCAGGAGTAAATAAGTGTGTGCTCCAAAAGATGTGAAGGTGAAGGCATTCTTGTAATTCCTTATATTTTTGTTGAAAATTATTTGCTTTGGTGATTGTTTCCACGAATAGCACATGCAGTGTTGGTGGATGGTCAGAAAGTGGTGGTAGACACATCTTGCTATTGTAGGGTAGCAGTTCAGGTTCTCTATATTAAACATTGAAGCTTGCTGATGCTGGAACAGTGTGGACATTGGTCCAAGGTAGAAGTTTGCAATGCTAGGACTGCTACTTGTACTTCTTCTTGTTAGTCTCTGCCTTTCTCCTTTAAACTCGCACCAGACATTTCTTCTCATGTGTAATTCTGTTTTTCTCTCTCCCACTTCCTATTAGGTGTTCTGATACTTACTCTAACATATCATCTAAACCTTCCCTTCTCTGCCTCTCTCTCTCTCGACTGCAGTGGCTCTATCTCAGACTTGTGGTATTTTACAGTTGCTATGCTTTGCAGTGCATATCACACACACACACGCACACACACTGAGAAAGCATATGGCACTAAGCTTGTAAAACAGATCATTTCCTATCAAGAAATTGAAGGTCTGGCTACACACAAGGATAAGGTTGAAGGTATATATTTGGTTTAGTGGTTGAAGGTAGATTATAGCCACATGTCGAGAGAGCATTTATCTCTTAATATATAAAAATTTACAATTTTCATAACTAGGATGTCTGACTTGATTAGAAGGTAAATCCATAAAAGGTACCGAGTATCAGGTCTTGGGTTTTTATACCAATTTCCCAAAGCAAAATGTTGCATAAAAATCCAACAGGTAATGATCTTTGGTATATTCATAGTTGGCATAAAGCTTTAGCTGAACTTTGAATCTTGAAGCCTATCCAGAAAGAAATACAGCTTATAAATTTTATAATGGCCTAAAAAATTCTAACTTTGGTAGAAGTAACCATTTGTGGTACATCACCCCCGTGTCTGTTCCTCATTCTATAATATGACTCATTCAAAGAGCTTTACAAATTTCTATTAAGTTTTAACCAAGCTATTTTGTTATGCAAACCCACATTTCGTAGGATTACTCCACACCAAAGTGCTAAGACAACAAATTCAATACCGCTTAGACAAACCACAGATAGGTAGGTCAAGATCTGTGCTCTTAAAAATGTTTTTTAAGAAAGATTGTCCAAAAACATCAAAATCTACTTGATCTCTTGGCTCAAGAGGTATTTCATAATACTAGTGAGGTTTTAGCAGAATTTTTTCTTTCAAATTAGAGAGCAGCTTTATTATATAGGACAAAATAAATGACCGAAATACACGAAATCCCAATCTCTATATGAGCAGTTAATGCCAAATTTTGCACCCAAGCCTTCAATATTAAATTGTCCATAAACATTTTTTGAAGTTTTTGTAAGACACACCCACACACACACAACAACACACACACACATACCTGACCAACACACACACACACAACAACGCACACACACACACACACATACCAGGGGGGAAAAACACAACAACAACACACACACACCAACACAAACACACACACATCAAACAGTGTAGGAATGCAGACTTAAATTAATGTATCACTGACGAGACCACCATAATATTTTTGAGACAGACTATACAGGAACAGTTGCATTCCTGGATTTAGCTCAAGTCACATGACACAAGTAATCCAATCATAAGGTTTGACCAGCATTTATCAAACTATTGATCAAAAAGGCAGCTAGCTGGTGAGGGTCCTTTGTGCCGGCATAAACAATTGTTATCCCTCGCCACACATGTTGTAGATACACCATGTAAGGCAATACCAAGTTTTCCAACTTCCCATTGTGGAGATACCGTATATACATTGCTTGCCAAACAACTGATCTAAGTTGTAATAAAAAAATTTAAAAAATTAACCCTGTAATTTTCAGCTGGATATGTAATTTGGCAAATGATCTGGCCACAGCTATATATATTATATATGACTAATTGGTTATTGGTAGATGAGTAACATATCTCACATTTTTATTCTATATATCATATATGATATGCATAAATATAGTGGAAGTCATAGAGTCTCGACATTCCTTGAAAATTGTCTTGTAGTGTCCAGCAACATTTATACGTACAAGTTGTGTGCGTGTGTTTTTTCCGGAAAAAAAATTCTCATGCAAATATTCAAGGGATTAGTCTATTTTCCAAAATAGTACAAACAGCTTTTGTTATTGTGACAAGAACTAACATTTGAATACACGTATTAGCCATAACTAGAGGAGTTTCATTATTAGCTCCAAGGATGATAGACTTTCACCACTGTATGCATTCCAGTTTGTCTGGATGAGGTGGATGGAATTGTATATTATATGTTAGCGCAACATTCACAGTGGCACCCACTGCCTTTCCTGTTTTCTTCTAGCCCCATGGGAGTAGCTAGAGTTCTGACGGTTGCTGTGGCTTTGGCAGCAGCTTTGGTTCCAGCCTTGGCAGCAGCTTTGGTTCCAGTCTTGGCAGCAGTTTTGGTTCCAGCCTTGGCAGCAGCTTTGTTTCCAGCCTTGGCAGCAGCTTTGGTTCCAGCCTTGGCAGCAGTTTTGTTTCCAGCCTTGGCAGCAGCTTTGTTTCCAGCCTTGGCAGCAGCTTTGTTTCCAGCCTTGGCAGCAGCTTTGGTTCCAGCTTTGGCAGCAGCTTTGGTTCCAGCTTTGGCAGCAGCTTTGGTTCCAGCCTTGGCAGCAGCTTTGGTTCCAGCCTTGGCAGCAGCTTTGGTTCCAGCCTTGGCAGCAGCTTTGGTTCCAGCCTTGGCAGCAGCATTGGTTCCAACCTTGGCAGCAGCTTTGGTTCCGGCCTTGGCAGCAGCTTTGGTTCCAGCCTTTGCAGCAGCTTTGGTTCCGGCCTTGTCAGCAGCTTTGGTTCCAGCCTGGGCAGCAACTATGGTTCCAGCCTTGGCAGCAGCTTTGGTTCCAGCCTTGGCAGCAGCTTTGGTTCCAGCCTTCGCAGCAGTTTTGGTTCCAACCTTGGCAGCAGCTTTGGTTCCAGCCTTCGCATCAGCTTTGATTCCAGCCTTCGCATCAGCTTTGATTCCAGTCTCTTGGTAGTAACTTTAGAAGAAGTTTTGGCTGCTTTCTTGGGCACTTCCTTAGCAACGCGTAGATAATTTCTCCCCAACTTCAGCATTGCCGTCAACAAAAGTTCGTTCTGTATACATAACTCGGTGATGGTTTCTTTCATATCATCTTCAAGCTGTTCGTATGCCAAAGGTAAACCCTTAACAACGGCAATCTCCACCAGTTTTCCCCATCCTTGAAGTTTTCATCTAGAAATGTTCTGAACGCTTCCTTCTCGGGTGTACTAGAAGTAGTAATGTCAAACCAGAGTATAGTGCTTGCCAGCATAAAGGCCCCCAATTGAACATATTACATAATGGTGCATAACTCCATATAAGAATATTTGTAGTCTTCCATTTTTGGACAGTATGTATACGAACCATCAGTAAACAAAGTGCCCCACCCACTTTAAGCATAGTGTTAACCACATCCACAGACCAAAAAACTCGCTGTTAGGCCTTCAAAATCACTTAAATCGAGTTGCCAGGCTCATCTTAGCATGTGGTTTACCCAAATTCCATACAAGGATAACACTCTAAGGTGCAAACAAAGTGGCTGTTATGGGTTTTTGATTAGATGATGTTTGAGTGAGATATTTAATCAACTATAAAATATGACATCCTCACTCTAAATAGAGTGAGTGCCTACACAGTGCAAGGTAAAATGGCCAAAAAATTATCAAAAAATGCACAAGAACAAGAGCTACAAAATGGCTGTTGTAGAATTTTAATTAGATAAATATTAAAGGAGATACATGCAATTGAAGTTGCTGGGGTGGGAGAGGGGATTATACACTTTCATTAAATATGCGTCGATGTGATTTGTACAGTTTCACTGCACCCTCTACTTCTTTTCCTGCCTTTTTCCCATCTAGGCATATATGCTCGTTCGTATTCCCTAGCCTTTCGGAAGTATTTACGGATCAGATCAGTTGATACCGTGTCAAGAGCTGGGATGAGTATTTCCCTGAGCTTCACCAAGGTGAAATTAGTATATGCTCGGCAGTACTGCTTCAACTTTCCCCAGACCCGTTCAATAGGGTTAAGTTCGCAGTGAAACTTGGGCAGAAAGAAACACTTGTGACCCCTGCTGTGTACATAGTGTTCCACTTGAGTCTTTTCGTCCAAGAAGTCATTGTGGAAGGAAAGGATTTCACGCATTTCATCGGCCTTCAAGTGGTGAATATTCACGAGCCCTCTCTCCTTCAAGATGGTTCTCAACCCCTTTGCCGAGCCATCTGGAAAAACAGTGGATTGCACTGCACCTCCCCAAATGGTATCCCGAACCCTACGTGGTCCTCCATCTTTCACAAGGATGTTTCTTGTGATCAGTGCCTTCTCGTCATATTTTTTGTGGCAACTGCTCTGATCCAGAATAAAGACGATCGTGTGTGCTCTGGGGATACTTATAGCTTGCTATGTCACACGCCGTCTTCATCTGTGCCATGAAGCGCTCATCCATCCAGTATCCCTCACGCTCAGCACCATATTCCAGAAATTCCTTCGCTGTCTGTTTTATCGCCGGATGGATCCTCTTCGCTTGTTTGCGCTGCTGAGCAATGAGATAAGTATCCCTCATGCTCGTCAACAAAATCCGGTACCATTATGCCACTCCCTTTTGTCTTTGTCTTCCCCCCCACATCCATGTTTGCCCTTCGTTGGAGTTGTAAATACTCTCATCGTGATACAACACTACTAGGATCTTCTTCACGTCATCGTTCTCGTCACAAACATGAGGAAGATCATCACTGCAGAGCGGTGGTGGTTTGTGGCTCTGATATAGTGATGTCATCTTCTTCAAATACTCCTATATATATATATACAATATAATCTAGTGGTTTATAAATAATATCAATAGCATGATATATACACACTAACCAGGATCTGCCCCTTGCTCTAGCTCTGGTCCTAGCCTTAGACCTTCTGAACTCTCGATCTCGATCTCAACACTCGTAAGGAGAAGGGCCAGCGCCTTCTCTAGCCGCGATCTCGGACTCTATGCTCCCAGGAGAAGGGCCAGCACCTTGGCTGGTCTCGAACTCGACCTCAATGCTCATTGGAGAACGCCCTGCTACTTCGCTGGTCGGTACACTGGGGGCGATATGCCGTCTCGCTTTCACTAGCCTTTCAGCTCTTTCTTTCATCTTCCTTTTCCTTCAGTTTGGCCTCTGGTCCGACATCTCCGAAGCGTTCTTTACCCGGTCAACTGTCGACGAACACAAACAGCTGCTTCTTTCTCACGCGAGTAATTGCCACGCGCACTTATTTTGCACGTGCTAATTACGGTGATTTATTCAATTACCATAGCAACGCCTTATAGAACTGTGCTCTGATTGGTCAAATTATAATTTTTACTTTCAAGATGCAGAAAATTGCTATCTTAGAGATTTTATCATGAAAATTTCAAAAATGGTATTAGTTTTTTTGCTTCAATTTTACTATATACAAAGATGAGAATTCTTCGGCAGTGCTAAGAGGAAGATGCATCAGTACTGGACACTTTGGACAACGAGGGTTATAATGACATTGTATTAGTTGATTTTTTTTAAATTTAAATTAGGTGGGGTCAGTGAGGACTGGTCAGGAGACTGGACTTCTTCAGTAACTAGATAATCAGTGGTTATTTTTTATGTTTTTTAATTTTTTAATTTATATTTTTTTAATGTATTTACTCACTTATTGTAGAACCCCCTCCCCTCAAGTTCAAATGTTCAAGTGATGACTAGGGAAATGGCTCGTCCCCAACCCTGATGGCAAAGATCCCATTACTGAGGCTGCATTCCCATGCTGCACCGCCACAGAAATCCGTTGAAGATGTTGATGGGAGTTCTCTTCGTAAGTCACTGACCTCAGGTGGCATCCCAACTCCCTGAAGAATGCCTTTGCTTGAGGCCCAAAGGATCCACAAGTCTCTACCGCCACAGGTACAAACTTGTATGCCGAGTCTAGGTGTTATATCTCTGTTTTAATTTTTGCATTGCAGTATGTATGTTATGTACTATAATATATGGATCAATTCAATTCATGTTGCTTGAAGTGTTGCAAGACAATAAAGTACAATCAGTAATGTGTAGATTATAAAAATAAGTTCTACTGTTACATTACTATATTAAGTGTCTGAACAATGACATAACAAACAAAAAAGTAACAAACCAAAAAGATATAATTGCAACAAAAAGTATAATTACAAAATGGTAAGCCAACTTTACAACAATTACAAAATGGTAAGACGACTTGAAGAAGAAAATATATATATATATATATACAAGGTAAAAAGCACCAACACGATATAAAGCCAGTCATTGGCCTGAAGAACTTCAGAAGGTCGCCCCGTTGCTTCTGGAAGTCGCTCTCTTCTTTCCAGCAATCCTTGCCACCAATAAATAGTCACAGAGATTGTCAGACTCAAGAACGCGGTAATACTCAATAAACTCAAGTAACTTAACTGACTCCCCAAGGTCGGCTGCTCTGGAGTTTGCACATGCGTGATTGACTTCATTTATAACACATTTTCCCGCCCCCCGCCCACCCCACCCACCATCCTTGCTACGGGCCTGTCTTGTGACAATAAGAAGCACAGACATTCACCAAAACCATGAATACATAGGCGTGTTTATACTTAAGCTTGACATCCTTGATTGGACTGGAGTTATACAGGTGGCTACTTGACTATAAAAAACACAACAATACAGTAACAAGACAAAAATAAACTTCAAATTGTATTTTCTCCACGTTTTTGACTAGATACTCTAGATGAAGGCTAGAGCATCTATTCCTGATGAAGGCTAGAGCATCTAGTCGAAACGTGGAGAGAATACAATTTGAAGTTGATTATTGAGAAGGTTTATTTTCTTGTCAACTGAGAGTTCATTGAGAAGACAAAAATGTTCTAATTTAAAATTACTATATATATAGCACTCTTTACTAATTAATTACATACTAAAAAATCTGTATTATATTTGGTGAGCTATATTGTATAAATGTTCATATTCTACACATTTGTAAAAAATTGTTTTTGTTGATATCTTTTTTGCTGCTCATGTGGTGGACATATATATATGAAATTTACTCTCAACATTTCGGAGCGTCATTGTAATTTGTTATGTCAACTGAGAGTTCTTTGAGAAGACAAAAATGTTCTGCCACTCATTCACAGTGGACACTTGTCAACTTCCAGAAAGGCCATTATAAATTATATTTGAAGAAAAATATGTTTAACTTTTCAAACTTCTTACCAGATTTATAAGCATATATACCCAGAAACAACTTCTAAAGAACAGTAAACAATCTCTTTCTGGTGGCAGCACCAATGTTTGTGAGCTTTTAACACTTTTGTTTCAGTATATATCAGGATAGTGAGTTTTCCTCTGTTGAGAGCGATTAAGGACTATTTCATACTCTCCAACTCAGGTATCGTTACAGGAGAGAGCATTACAGAGCTAAGCAGAGTTGGTTATGAGTTGAAGGGAAAAGATGAAGCAGAAGATATTGCAGCAATTTTCTTGGTTCATGTGGTTGCCAGTTTGGACATGGTGGTAAGACAGCATGAAGCTAGCATGTGCAGTTATCTGAGTTGTGAGGAGGTTGTGAACTGTAGAAATAGTTGCCTACAGTTGTGGTATTTTAGCTCAAGTCAATGTTCAGACTGCTCTCCTATCAAACAGAGTTTCCTACACTTAGCAGTCCACCAACTAAACAACCTGATTGATGGGCTGGGGGGAAAAAGAGCAAACAGCACACTGAGTATGGTTTACCACTATGTTGAGATGCATGGTGCTTAATTAAGAACAAGATAGTCATGAAGCTGACAACTATGTTGGCCAAAATATGAACAACATGGTGTACATTATCCCTTACAGCATGTAAAGACAGAGAAGTGCAAGGGAGTAAGTCTTACATTTATGCTTACTGGGAAAATTTTCTCCTGGCCACTTTTTTGGACTCGAAGCACTTTTACAGATATATCAATGGAGCAACATTGGTGTATATTGCACGTGCCGTTGAGACTTCAACCATCACTTGTGAAAATAAAGTCCAGTTCACTGTCAGGTGGTGGATGATTAGTTTACTGGTTAGATTGTTCCTCATTTCTCTTCGTAGTATCACAATATACCACCATTTTTATTACTAGATCATGGAGTTATGTATGTCAGAGAGGTGCTGATAGTGAAAATAAACCATGCTAAGGAATAACTATGCTGTTGAAAGGCACCCACTAGGATTGACAGAACAACAGTGGTACCTATTTAGCAAATTAGGCCATTTTGTGGTAACAATCTTGCTGCTGATCTTACTTGTCCCAAGCCATCTCTACCAAACCATGTTTTTCTAATAGTAACACAATTGCATCATCAGATATTCTACGTTAATCGAAATGGCCATGACTGAACATTGAAGGCAAGTAAGTCAATTTAAGACCAAAAGGGGGAAAATAACTCGCTATTTAAGCAGCAATACAGTTATTTTTTTGCCTCTGTTGTTAGTTTAATTTACCTTTATTATGTGTTGCCATCCCAGGATTTTTCTCTACATTGAAACTGAAATATAAAAAAAATGTTATGGACAGAAACTAGTAAACACTTTTGTAAATAACCTCAGTTTTGACCCCTTTGGTTTTTAGATCCTTTTTTTCTTGGAAGGTCACATGTAGGTTTAGGATCATTCACTTATATAGAATGTTCAAAGTTTCGTGCTAGTCATCCATCCCCTTCAAAGATATTCAGATATTTAACCTATTTATGTGAAATAATAGCCGCACCAAAACATGATGACAGATCACCAGATTCACAATACGCCGAACTACAGATCACACCTCTTTTACTTCATGTTCTATGCTTATTTTTTTGAATTCCTATAAGTACTGATGACAACAAATGAAGAACGACAAAGAAACAGAGTGCAGGTATGTACATGGTAGCACACCAAAGTCAGTTAACTACCTTAAAGATAAAAATTTCAGACGTAAATTGAAAAGGGGAGTGCTGTATAGTGAGAACATGGACAAAGTTAATGATAGGTACAAGTGTTTGTCGAAAAAAATTATTAGTTTGTGAGGCCTTTCCTGATTCTTTAAGGTCAATGGGAGGTTAAAAATATTTAAGGCGAGGCAGCCTGTTAAAACAGTTCCATGATGTATTGGTAGAGAATGGATATAACACATTCTTATTGAGTTTCCTGGTCTAATAGAGTTGCTGCAGATGTGCGATGAAGTCAGAAATAGCAAAATGAGCAGATTGGACTTGAGAAACTTTTCTTAAAAAATGTCATTAATGGGAGCAATAGCAAGTCTCAACTAACACGATATGTAATTACAAGTTTGGCTAGAGCATTTAGCCTAAATATCAAGTAAATTTCAAGCTGATTATTTGAGAAAGTTATTGATTCAAACTGTGAGTTAGTTGAGAGAAGCAGTTAAAATATACTTGGTTGCAAGAGATATATTAGCACTGATTTGGTACTTTGAAATCAGAGGGAGGGGGTACAGAAATGTAGTATATATTTCACAAAGTTGAATTTCAACTTCATTATTGTAAGTATAAAAAGAATCCAAATCCTCCTGTAGTTGCAGATGTTCACCTTATGCAGACATTTAGCATCAACAGCAAAGAGGACCAAGCAGCTATAACATAGACTCAGACAGGTCATTGAGATAGATATATAAATATATATATATGCTTATAAATATATATATATATATACATATATATGTATAGAAATAATATTCATAGGGGCAAGGATGCTCCCTTGTGGCACTCAGGAAGTAATGAAGATTTGCTGCCCTCTGCACTCAGATATTGGTATTATATTATCTCCAGATTAGTTGGCTTGAAATAAATGTCGTAGTCTTCCGATCTTCAATAACAATTTGCTATATATGTGGCATACCTAACCATCGAAGGTTTTCACAAAAATCAAGGTTAAAAAAATCCCACTGGTTTTTTGAGCCAACAGAGGGGAAAATTTCGCTGTAGAATGTTAATACTTGTTGGAGAGTTGAAGGAGCAGAAAAAAACATTGGAGAAACAAGTTTCACGAAACTCAATTACCTCACAGATCTTTTACCGAATGTTTAGTAGGTATTATATAAATCTATGATTACCTTATCATATACCAATCTTTCAAGAACTCTTGACACAGAACACAATAATGATATAGGTCTGTAATTTGTTGTAAACGAAATGTTATTTCGTTGTAAAGAAAATGATATTATTGCTACCTCTGTCTAGGAGGTTATGTTTTCACTCCGTTTATTGGTCTGTCTGCTGTTTGCCTGTTAGCTAGCAGGATTATACAAAACTTACTGATGGATTTTCATGAAATTTTATGGATAGGTTAGGCATGAGTCAAGGACCAATCTATTAAATTATTTTGTTGGTCAAGTTGCTAGAAAACGCCATCACCAGAAATGGCATGGCATTTGGCTTTGTAAGCCATTTTGTTAGGAACATAGCTAGCTACCTGTGCATGGACATTATGCATAGGCAACAATAGTCACAAATTATGCAATATGCCGACTACGAACTACACTATATAGTAAATTTTAAGTTGATTGTTGAGAAAGCTATTGTATACACTAGCTTCACAACTGTAATTACAAGTGTGACGAGAGGAATCTCCACCAATGTTCTCATGAGTGGCAAGTGTGGCCACTGAAAATGTTGATGATTGCTATATACAGGGAAAAAATCCTGAGGCGGTGAAGTACTGTTCCTATCCACTAATGAAACCACTCATTGCTTCTTGTAACCACACTTTTAATTATAGCCACTTAGCATTTTCTAATAAGGAACCACATCACAGCAAATTAATGCACTCAAAATTGCCTTAACTTTGACTGCATGTAACTTTAGCATGGTTATACCTATGCCACATAAAAGAGAGCACACAGAGACATATCAAGTACTTGATGTACATTATACATATAAATCATAGACAATGAAGGCAGCCAACTCAGTGGCTTGGTGAGGCTGTTCTTTAGTAGCAAAAACAAAAACACCTACTATCCACAGCTGTAGCTATATTAGCTGCTGCTGCACTATCCAACTGAGCAAGTCCACATATGAAAATCTAAATTTCTATCAGCCACAACTTGTTAGCTAGCTATGTAACTTCTTGATATGTAGAGTGAGATTTTCAGAAAGTGCCAAGTGGCTCAGGGGGTCAGCTTCACTAGCAAACTGCTTGCATTAAGCGAGCTCAAACGTGGCTAGTGTATATTTCAACAATCAAATTAAAATTTACTAGTGTAGTGTCTTATGGTGGTCATTTATTCCTGGTGAAGGCTAGAGCCCCTAGTCATTATTGCTAGAGCATCTAGTCATTATTCCTGATGAAGGCTAGAGCACCTAGTCATTATTCCTGATGAAGGCTAGAGCACCTAGTCATTATTCCTGATGAAGGCTAGAGCATCTAGTCATTATTCCTGATGAAGGCTAGTCATTATTCCTGATGAAGGCTAGAGCACCTAGTCATTATTCCTGATGAAGGCTAGCGCATCTAGTCATTATTCCTGGTGAAGGCTAGAGCATCTAGTCATTATTCCTGATGAAGGCTAGAGCACCTAGTCATTATTCCTGATGAAGGCTAGATCGTCTAGTCATTATTCCTGATGAAGGCTAGAGCATCTAGTCATTATTCCTGATGAAGGGTAGAGCATCTAGTCATTATTCCTGATGAAGGCTAGAGCATCTAGTCATTATTCCTGATGAAGGCTAGAGCATCTAGTCATTATTCCTCATGAAGGCTAGAGCATCTAGTCATTATTCCTGATGAAGGCTAGAGCATCTAGTCATTATTCCTGATGAAGGCTAGAGCACCTAGTCATTATTCCTGATGAAGGCTAGAGCATCTAGTCATTATTCCTGATGAAGGCTAGAGCACCTAGTCATTATTCCTGATGAGGGCTAGAGAGTAAAATTCAAGTTGATTATTGAGAAGGTCGTTGTAATATTAATTTTTTATTTCTTGAATTTTTTTTTGTTTGTTAATTTTTTCTCTATATTATGTGCTCCTAGTTTCTGTGCTACTATTATTATCTTTATTATATTTTTGCCACATCCAAATCACAGGCTGGATGCATGTGCCAGGATGTGGTTTGTATCATGTGGTAGATAGCTAGCTACTGGTATATATATAACATATAACAAGCTCACGTGAGTCTTAGCATCTTATTATTCCTGATGAAGGCTAGAGCATTCAGTTGAAACATAGAGAGAGTAAATTTCATGTGGTTACTGAGAAGGTAATGTCTTTCTATGGTTGAGTTCCCCCAGTGTTTAAAAGCCATGGAGATCTTGAGGCTGACTTGGCGTAGTCCGCCACCGCTCAACTAGAATATACAGAAACAACAAAGCAAATAAACAAACAACAACTTGAAACAAAAACAAAATTTGAAACAAGAACAAAATTTGAAACGAGAACAAAATTTGAAACAAGAACAAAAATGTTTTATTTAAAAACAATTGAATTGGATTGGCCTGTTTAAAATCCATATAATGAAATGGTAACAGGTCATTTAACTGGTTGTGGCCTACAAGAGTACAGTCTTGTTTCCTTTTTTAAATAGGCCAAAGAACAATTTTGTTCTTTAGTAATCTGACCTGTATCAAAGAATTGTGAGCCGAGGCATTTTTGCACTCATTAGAGGTTATGCGATGTCATTTTAGGTACTTTCATGTGCAAGCAGTTGATAGGTGGCCATACTAAGTGGCAAAAACTTGCAATTATGGCAAGATATGTTCATAGATATGGCTGGTCGTGGTACTGCAAGTTAAGTTCAAAGAAGCACTAGCTTTTAGTATTACCAGAGACCTGAGGGTCTAGGGCAGGTAGCCATAGAACAGCAGGCTTTATTGGAAAGAATGTGGTTGATCCACCTTCCATACTGGTGTCAGTAATAATGATGGATACTCTGCTTGAGAAAGACTTGCCCCAGATATTATAATTTCTCCATTCCTATGCTGAAGAAGAGATGAAAGTCTACTAGAGCATGGATAGTTACCATTTTGTATGGGCAAGCTTAGGTCCAAATACACTGAAGCCATGTTGCAGCAGGCCCTGTTATTTGTGCTCTGCATGACAGGTTTAGGGGAAGCATGTTCCCACACCTTGCTGTACAAGATTTTGTAAGGACACATCTTGTGAGCAGAACGCTTTTTTTTCTGAGGCAATACATGTAATAACTTAATAAAATGCAGTGAGAGTAGATTCATATACGCTCTGTTTATATGTCCGGTGGATCCAGCATTCATGGATGACACGGTCAAGAGACAGCAAGTCTTGGACGCAGCATTCATGGATGACACTGTCAAGAGACAGCAAGTCTCGATGGTATGGTCGGTGGTAAATCTTGTTCTAGACAACAACTAATGACGATTTCAGCATAAAAATGAACTTAACCACCACTGTGTGCACATTCCATATAACACAACCTAAAATAATTGTTATGATGACTACTATAGCTTGTTGTGGTGTAAACTTTAACTATGAATCCATAAGAATCATGAGGCAAGAGGAGAACTAGTGGAGAAAGGTCCAGAAGGCAGTTAATCAGGTTATGATCTTCTTACCATTTACCAACACCTGCTGCCATGTAGCTTCCCTAGGCAATGAGAGCTATGCCACAAGATCCATCAAGATGGTTCCAAAAGCTTGTCTCAAATGCAAAACCAGCTACTCTAATGCTCTATCGTAGGTTAAGTAAAG
>JAQNBH010000006.1:45559584-45569584 GCA_028752905.1 Cladorhizidae sp. MBARI D1340-BT2
AACAACACCCCAAAAACCAACCCCCATATCTCAGTGTGCTATATGTGACATACTCCGACACACCCTGTCGAGTTGAAATGTTGCGAGGAATGGTGAGGTTGTATCTATAACTGGTGCACATCTCATTACAAGTTTTTCTTGCCTCTGTCAATGTGATTTCACAACCATGGTTCTCAGCAATCAAGCTTTCTAGTGGCCATTCAAAAAGTAAATCTAACAGAATTGTTGCCGGTAAATGAATATATGTTCATCACATACAATTTGGCTCATCAAGTTTTATTAAAACGTCATCATCCATTACTAGCAGAGGAACCGCTGCATTGCCAGGAAAGAATTAAATATTACAATAGCCTTCTTAATAATCAAATTGAAATTGTATTCTCTCGACATTTTGACTAGATGATCTAACCTTCACCAGGATACCAGAGGAGCACCAACTGAAAAGCCATTTTTCTCAGAAAATGAGAAGCCATTTTGTTTAAGGATTGTGCATGCGCTTTTCATGTTCTCGATGATTGCTCACAAATTACACAACATGGTGACATTCTACATTAGAGCTCGCATAGAGCAAGCAATATCAGTGAGGCTTCCTCTATAGTCATATGCTATTAGCCTTAGTTACAAAATTTACAGAGGGCAGCATTGTCATCGATAACTGTGGTAAACCAAGGCTGCCTCTCCTCTACTTTATTACCTTACTTACTTGATGTTCTGTGTCTTCAGAAATATTGATCAACAAAAAAGTGACGCTCATTCCTGCACCTTTGCTATGGGTTCCTCGGCTAGTTTATTGGCAGTGATAGGGTCAAAGGTTCAACTATATATTCACGTCTAGGTTATTGCCTCCGTTTGGTAATCTTACCGAAAGTCATCATCTGCCTCCTCTTCCTTGAACCTTTCATCAACAAGTTGTTGCCACTTAGTCTTCATGTTTATTACGTTTATTCAGCATTCCTTAACAAACTGTCATATTATTTTTATTGCTTAATATGCTCATATATAGTTGCTACCTGGCCTGCCATGGAGTGAAGCTTCTCCCTGTCCTGCAGGCCTATATCCAGGGGTTCACCTCTGAAGAACTTGCATTCTCTCTCACTGCAGGAAGAAACACCAGTGCCACTGCACAGGCCCCAACAATGGCTGCTAAGACTAGCACCAAAGCAATTGACATTATGAAGATAATTTTTGTAAAGAAAAGAGATCGGGGTAGGTCCTTGTCATTATTGTCATGGCGATAAGGTGTGGTTGGAAGGAGTGTGGGGTCCATTATTTTTCGCTAGTTTTTGCCTTGATTTATGTGCTGTATTTCACTTTATCTTGCAATGGATTGGGTTGTGGAGATTGGGAGTTGTAGATGCAATGTTGCTTGGTATGTAGCTAATAGCAAGAAGTTAGTGAGGTTCTGCAGATAACACATGCCAACAAGCATCGAGAGATGAGCATTAGATCACATGCAGGCGTCTAAATTAGAAGAGAAACAGTGAGGAAAGGGGAATCGATTCTAATCTTAGTCATTGTAATGATCTAATATTATTGTCACCTGATATTGCTGCTTTTCTGTGAGGCTTACAGTTTCAGGGGAAGTTTACGATGTTTTACATAACACTTATGATAATATACTACATTGCAATTTATAGACAAGGTTTATTGCTATTATTATTACCATATACATGCTAGCATACTGGCTACCTGTCGTGATTCTTCAAAGCACAGAATATGTGTGCGCCAAGTGAGTACCACAGCCAAATACTAGTTTCATGTCACACGCATAAAACTTATGATCTAGCTAAAACTGCAGATGACTGTAGTGTCGGCAGTTCAAGTTAAAGACAAATATATTTATTTATCTGGTTGCTTCATTACCAGGTTAGCTTGTAAGACATCTGCTGAGATGCAAAATCTATTAGAAGTTAACCATCTCCTAGAAATAGCCACAATCATCTAGACATCTGAATCTGTAGAAGAGCTGGTGGTTATGCTTCAGTGTGTGATGTTTTCCAGACTCTGGTGTCATAGAGATGCCTCCAGGAATACATTACACTAGATTTTTATTGGTGGCATATAATTATGGGAAGACATGTGTAAAGTGGTGCTAACTAGAATATAAGGTTTCTGGTTTTGCTGAAGCACACCAGTAATGGACCTAGCTAGATGGTGTGCATCAAATGTTGACTATTCACATGACGTGTGATCAGGGAAGATTTGGATAGGAAAACGAAATTCAAAAGCAGAAGTGGTCATGTGCCGAATACTCTGCAGCATTTGGTTTGAGTATGCTCAGCATGCACACATACCACCAACAATATAGTATATAGACATGGCCACAATATCATAAAGAGCAAACTAGCTGCAGGTCTGGTTGGCCAGTAGATTGCCAGAGATAAATGACTTGCACAAACTATTATGATGACATAAATACTCCCAATGTGTTGACTTGGACCAACATAAACATAATTATAGATAGAGATTTGATTCCCCTCACTCACTATGTGTGGCGAGAGATTATGCTATATAGCACAGTGTGAAGACCTCACCTCAGCTTCTTTTCTGATCAATAATTCAACAAATGCTGGATCTACCATGTAAAACCTTCTCATTGGATTACTTTTATCATGTGACTTGATCTAAATCCAGGAATGTCTATAGTCTGTCTCAAAAATATTATGTTGATCTCTGTGATGCCATTAAATTAAGTCTGCATTCCTACACTGTTTGGTGTGTGTGTGTGAGTGTGTGTTTGTGTTTGTGTGCATTTGTGTGCAAGTGGCCAATGTCATTGTGCTGATGTTCCTTTCCCTAGAATATGTAAGGCTTGGGTTAGAGTCCATTATTCCTGCACAACACTCAACTATGAGGGAAGCAGAGTATTATCTAAATTGCATCAGCTCTCCTCTTACAAAAACTTACAAAAAATGTTTATGGTGACAGCAGATCATCACAAGACCTGTTGTGCCATCAGACCAAAGAACAACCACAGCAGACTTCCTGGGGCATATATAGTGCAGTACAGATAGTATTACTGGAACCATCTCAGACCACTAAGGCCACTGGAAGGATTCCCTACGAAGAAAGTGAGAATTTTTCTTATCTGTCTGTCTGCTTGGTTTTAATCCTCCCAAGCCTTTGCAGAACAAGACTCTGCCTGTGAAGCTATCTTAATTCCTCACTCTCTTTTTTCTTATCTCTACCTATTTTGTCCACTTGTTAGATGCCGTCTTCCTCGTGTATAATATCACTGGTGGGCATTTTAATTCCCATCCCCACACATGTCTATTGGTCAACACATGATTATATATTGATTTTAAAACATAAGAAAATGATCACTGCAGCTCTTCAGCAAAACAATGCAGTGAACACAACAAATAGATATGACATATAATTACACTAGTTTGTTTGGCTGGCAATCTGCTCAATCTCTTTACTCCTTCAGTCACAAAGGATCCCATGGACAAGGTATGTGAGAACTGAGTGTTCAAGATGCATGTACCCAGCTGATCTGTCAGGTAGAGATATGAACTTTATGATTGCCAGAATGCATTTACAAAAAAAATTGAGTTCTGTTATAACACTATACTTATATTATATATTGTATATGGCTTTAGGTCATATGTAACAATTTAACTTGAATGCCTAATATTGGGATATCAGTCACTTGAACTAAGAAAGAGAAAAACTTCTACTAAGTAGCATTAGTATTGAGCTGTCAAAATATATTAGGAGTAAGAGGTGTGGCAAACATCACCTTTCAATGTTTAGAAAAGGGGTGAATAATCCAATTATATGAACATAACGAGGGAGCAAGGGGTGATTTACAGTGGGTAACAATAAATTTCTGTCTTGTATATTTATCTTGTCTGCACCGAACACAGTAGCTAAAATATTCTTGGGATCTAGGTCATTATTGATGTTTAGTGCTTGAAACTGCATGAAAAAAGATACACTGGGAGAGAGTGCCACCAAAAAGTCTCTGTATAAAGTTACACACCAACACTAAGGACATGTGTACATGAAGCAAGTGCATGAGAAACATATTCATCTTGGTAATGCTCTCAAGATGATCTCTTACTTCAGCTAAGTGCAGAACTGCAAGAAATAATACTACCAGTACATGTGGGCTAGGCATCACACAAAAACTTGTGATCTAGCCGCAACAGCCAGCCAGTGTGGGAACAACATGTAGCGGTTAATTAGGGGGAAAACTCAATTATTGTGTTTCAACGCCTGATTTTTACCAGAATCCACACTTGCTTTATCTGGTGGGTTTCTGTGTACTGTATGTATTTGGAACCCCTGATGAGAGACACAGCTGACCACTTTCTAGAAATAGCCACAACCACCAGAACTCAGAATCTAGTCAGTTAAAGTGGGTTTACTATTTGATGTGTTCAGAGAACTAAACTGAGATCAGTCTCTGTGGCCTTTTTCCTTACCTCAGTTACTACTTCTGAAGTCCTTACCTTGGAAGTTGCACTAATATCTGTTCTCACTGCTATGTACTGATAGTGGTTAGAGTACTGCAGGAAAAAATCCTCTTTAGTGGAGGACAGTTAAGTTAAGATGTGCATATTACATTATAGAAACACAAACATACAGACACACACAAATGCACACATGCATGAATTCACATGGATAAACACATGAACTCACTCACACACACACACACACACACACACACTATCCACCCATCCATCCATCCATCCCTCCATCCATCCATCCGTCCATGTGCATGTGCGCACACTCGCTTGCCACATGTGGAAGGAGTGGTACAGGCCAAGAAGCTATGCTGTACATGGTCCATTTTTAAGGATATTTTTTTATTGAAGGAGACCTGCAGGTGGTAGGACTTCCCACAAAACTGACAGTGAGACTTCTGAGGCAGCTCATGTTTCTGGTGCACATGGTTTCTTAGAGCCTTGTTTTCATTGCCACAGATACACATGCAGAATGCACACAACCAAGTGCTGCCTCAGCATCCAGTTATCTCTCTCTCTCTCAGCTTCTTCCTCCTGTGCTTTCTCCCCTCCTTCCTTCTGCTCACATCAGCTGTTCATGAAACCATATAGAGAGTGTGTCATGTGCACATGACCCAAACATTTTTTGATGAAGTAGAAGCTAACAATACTTTTACAGGTGGTTGTTGCTTTGTAGAAAGGAAGAAATGGCTCATTTTGTCGTTTGGAGATTTTTGCCTCCATGTAAGATTTACCACGAATCTGTAGCTGCCTTTATGACTGGATTTTTCATGAAATCAACTATGACAATACTAATGTCGCTTCTCTTTTTTTATCCGGGCAATGTGGGGTACCCCTGCTGACCTTATATAAAGTAGTAGTGTCTGTCGATCTATATGTATGTCTCTATGTGAGCTATGCACAGCCAAATGGAAGGTCCAATCCAAATGAAACTTCCACCCACAGAACAGGATAAATTCCTGTGTGTTGTTTCGTAAAAAGTTTGGTCCAGATCCGGACTGTTAGCCACCATCGAATGGCATGGTACCATAGTATGCCTAGACTCTGCCTCATGGTGAATCCAGCTACAAAGTGCCTTCATGGAAAACATAGTTACAGGATGCAGCTTACTATGCAACTACATGTATTATGCTTCAAGCTGGTGTGGATCCAGATGGACTAACTATAACAACAATGTACCTGTCATCAATATTAGTGAAGTGAAGTACTGAAAAAAATCAAATAGACTGGGACATGGTAACCACAAAAGTCATTAAAGTTTTTTCTTGCTCAAAGGTTATTGGTGGTAACATAAGGATCTGAGTATGATGAGGCCTACAACCTTATAACACAAGGAGCATAAACATTTGGCAGTTCATGTACACAGTCAAAAGGCATATCCAATCACTGCTTCCCCCATTGCATTTAGGCAAGCAATTATAAGGTATAGAGGAGCGAAAGAAAATGCTGTGGCCAGGTGGTTTTGCAGACATATTCAACCTGCAGAGCTTACCTTCTCACGTTGATCAGTACACTACAGTCTCCCTAAAATAAAAAGTGCTGTAACACTGTAGAGCCTCAATACATGATATTTTCTGATTTTCTATGGAGTCAGAAATGTGGTGACAACCACTTGGTGAGTGGCTGGGATGGGAGAGTCCCAGGGAGATACCCTCCAGCTGATATAAATAGCCACACTTTTGTTGTGTTTTTTGGACAGAGTTGAGGTGAACACGAGGTGAGAGATAAGTAGGGGAGATTACCTCTTTGTTAAAAACATGTATGTGCAAATTACACAATAATCCATCGCTGGATTCTCCTGAATTCTAGTGCAGAAAGACTAATACACTACACATAAAATCATAGCTGTCATAGTCCAGCCTTTACATTATTATTAGCATATGGTTCTGACCAAACAAACTTGAACATGAATGTTTTTGTTGTTGTTGGCAGTCCACTTCAGACAGGTGCATGTCCATGATGAAGTATGCTCATATACATCTCTGGAGCACATAGCCTGTTGATACTAACATGAACATAACATATTATATCTTCTCAAGTCAGGAGATGGTTAGTAATTATATTAGTCCACTCTCCTCGTGTCTACTACAGGAACGGTGATCACAGTTGGAATGATGCTTATGCATGTACCAGTACTTTAAAAAATAGCAGCTACTGTCTTTGAGGAACTCTGCTGGCTGATCCTGGAAGCTTTTCTTGCTGAGGAAGGCTGCACAAGCAAATTTGTTTACCAGAAAATACTCTGAATCCCTTTTTGAGAAAGGACGTGCTTCTGGATGGATTTCTTTGTTATAGACCTAGTCCAACATAACCTTTTATTCGCTTACTTCCATGGAGGCGATTCAAGCAAACTGCATCTTGTGTTTGCATCCATAAAGTTCTATATAGTGATGTAGCTAGCTAGAAAGTCAATCTAGCTGGACCAGTGCAGCCGGAAAGTGTCAGTCAAGATCAAGATTATGTCCTTATGCTAATTGGTCTTGAAGATTTCTATAATCGTCACTGGTCCAGCTCTACACAGTGTCTTACGCTGAAAAGGTGAGGTGACAGTTGTCCTTGGAAAATTTTGGTGAACTAAAGTAATATGTGAAAGTCTTGCACCTATAACAACATGTGCCTAATATAACACATACTGCAGGGGGCACTTAACAACCAGTATTCACAGTGCCATGTATGTATAGGACCACAAGTTTTAATACTCCCGCAGTCATAATGTAAATTTTGTGCACAAACTCTACTGTTTGTGTGCATGCAGACTTTTCTGTGGGTGTCAAAGATAGCTGTAATCTAAGATTTTTATCTACAATGTGCATGCAGGGAGCAGTGTCAAGTAATTGAGTTGTCCATCAATATACACATTCTCTGCTCCTTCTAGAAAACTGGCTCGCTTATAGCTGCTACTGTGCTGCACATAAGAGTTCTCTAAAAAGTGCACAGTCTACTCTGTGTCAGTCAAGAGTGAGCAATGATGTTGGTCAAGTTATTACGGACACTTGTTTTCAGGCTGTCCTATACTCTCATTGTCATGTGACAGGGTAACATGCAAATCCAGAGGTTCTGATTCCAATGCTCAATCTATAGATTATCTGCTGAACAATCTGTACATGCAGCAGACTCTGGACTCTTTTCCATTACTATCTAGAAATTCATAGATGCTTGGCCTGATGGTGGGCATTAGCAAGAAAAAGCAAGAGAACCCCAGTCTTTCTAAATGACACGTTCAGCTAAAGACATCTATTCATTTATATAATGGTCTATAGTACTTTCAATTTCAGAATACACAATTAGCTAACATAGATTTCATAGAGTGGATTGAAATTGCTAGGGAAAAAAGGTTTATGTAATCATTACTATAACAACACATCTATTAGATAATGAGTAGAGAAGGACATCATGACTGACATGACTAGTTATGTGTCTGTAAAAGTTTTGGAATGATACGATGAACACTCGCTGAGATAGGTGGACTTGTGGGTAGAGCCTCAATTCCTGTGCGGGTGGGCTCAAACTTTCTATATATATAGCTACGTACTACATAACTACATGCTGTTGTAAAACCCAGAAATTCAATGCAATGTTCTAGACAATAATAAGTTGAGGTGGGCATAGTTGAGGTGCATACAATACATAAGTGCATGCTGATATAGATGCTTTTGTCATGTCAAACACATTACACTTTTTTCAAGGGATGTTTAGTCTCAATCCTAGAAAGAGAGCAAAGCTTTTTGAGCAGGATGAAAGCTACTTCTTGATGTAGCAGAGTTAGGATCTATGAGATATGGAAGCTGCTGTACATACTAATTTGAAAAATAACAAATGCCAAATAAAAAAAAACAGACTAATTATTATTATTTTTGCCTGCAGGTGTGCCCTGACTTAGGAGCTCCATATCAGCATGAATTAGTATGGCTCTTAACATTATAGATGTAGGTATATCTGTTCTACCAAAGTCAAAGACGGAAATCTAAAAAAATGTTTAGGTCAGTGTGCACATGACCCACTCTCTATATGGTTTCATGAACAGCTGGTGCTTTGTAGTAGTGTGGTATAGTATTTTTCCATTAATAAGTATAGACATCTCACAAAATGAAGTGTGGTTTTTGCCTCTGCTAGAGCTGAATCATGGTGTTTGAAAGCATCTATTGAATGTTTGTATGAATGTTTATAAGTGCGCATGCACTAACATGGCTATTTACACTCTACCTGAGAAGCTGGAAGCTGGAAGAGCTAGCACAAACAGGAAAGTGCTGAGAGAAATGTGACAAACAGATTTATGGAACTGGGAAGGGAATCTAGAAATACTGAAAGATAGACAACTAGCTATATTTGTAGAGAGAAGAAAGTATAGAAAGAAAAGCTTGAACAGTGACAAAAAACATGGTAAGGGATGAAAGCCTTGAGCAGAGAGCAAATAAGGCCAGACAGTGAGCATGCCAGTAGAGGAAAGCCTGAGCACATCAACAACAGCACCAGGCTGAGACAATGTGGACACACCAGGAGAGAAGATAAGCCAATATAGTGCCCCTGAGAAATACCAACAACACCGACACATAGAGACAAAGTGGGAAAGCATTATTATTTTTATAATTTTTATTCCGTGGTGAAAGTTATACCCTCATGGAGTGGTGTAAAGGAGAGGAAAGCTGAGCATAGGTGAGACAAAGCTATGTATATATGCTGTACATGGTCCACTGTTACAGAATCTTTTTAATGGTTATGGCGAAGATCTGCAGGTGGTCGGGCTGCCCACAAAACTGACAAGAGACTTCTGAGGCAGCTCATGTTTCTGGTGCACATGGTTTCTTAGAGCCTTGTTTTCATTGCCACAGATACACATGCAGAATGCACACAACCAAGTGCTGCCTCAGCATCCAGTTATCTCTCTCTCTTTCAGCTTCCTCCCGTGCTTTCTCTCCTCCTTCCTTCTGCGCTCATATATTTCGGTAGTATACACTCCTCCGGATGACCTGTTGCCATCCTCCACATGTAGCAAGCCAGAGTGCATATGGATGGATTGGTGGATGGATGGATGGGTGGGTAATGTGTGTGTGTGAGTGTATGTGTGTGTGCATGTGTGTGTGTGGGTGGGTGTAAATATGTGCGTGTTTATGTGTGTGTGTGTATATTTGAGTGTGTGTGTGTCTGGATGTATGTGCCTCTATAATGTAATATACACATCCTCCACCAAGAGAACATTTTTCTGCAGTATTCTAACCACTATCTATACATAGCAGTGAGTTATTAATAACTTATACAGATACTAGTATAAATTACAAGGTAAGCACTTCAGAAGTAGTAACTGAGGTAAGGCCACAGAAGGTTTTCTCAGTTTGGTTCTCTGAAACACATCAAATAGTAAACCCACTTTAGCTGACTAGATTCTGAGGTCTGGTGATTGTGGCTATTTCTAGAAAGTGGTCAGCTATGTCTCTCATCAGGTGTTCCCACAGTAAACAACCAGATAAAGCTACGTACATTCAAGTGTGTATGGATTCTGGAGAAAATCAGGCGTTAAAACACAATAGGTG
>JAQNBH010000006.1:45574584-45627084 GCA_028752905.1 Cladorhizidae sp. MBARI D1340-BT2
ATAATAATAATAATAATAATAATAATAATAGTAATAATAATAATAATAATAATAGTAATAATAATAATAGTAAAAATAATAATAGTAATAATAATAATAGCAGTAATAATAATAGTAATAATAATAATAGTGATATAATAATAGTAGTATAGTTATTATTATTATTTTCAAACAACAACAACAACAATAACTTTGGGCCAATGGCACCTAGGGTCTCTACCGCAACTGGCACACAAAAATAATTCCTGGTAAGGCAGTAGTACTTGTCCTCCTTTTTCTCTTCAGCCATGGCAGCTATATAGCTCCTGGTTGAGCACAATAGGACTGTGCCAGAGTGTTGGGGCAGGTGACATCCCAGATCAGGGGCTTGCCACATTTCCTGGCACCATGGTGATTCCATAATAGTACGTAATAATAATAATAATAATAATAGTAGTAGTAGTAGTTGTTGTTGTTGTTGTTGTAATACCAATACCTGTAGAGACCCTTTTTCTCTTATATTTTTGAAGCCAATAATAATAATTGACTATACACATGTAGCACCTAAATATTGACTATACACATGTAGCACCTCTAATAATAATAATTGACTATACACATGTAGCACCTATATATAATAATATTTGACTATACACATGTAGCACCTATATATAATAATAATTGACTATACACATGTAGCACCTATATATAAAATAATAATTGACTATACACATGTAGCACCTATATATAATAATAATTGACTATACACATGTAGCACCTATATATAATAATAATTGAACTATACACATGTAGCACCTATATATAATAATAATTGACTATACACATGTAGCACCTATATATAATAATACACATTTAGCACCTATATATAATAATATTTGACTATACACATGTAGCACCTATATAATAATAATTGACTATACACATGTAGCACCTATATATAATAATAATTGACTATACACATGTAGCACCTATATATAATAATAATTGACTATACACATGTAACACCTATAATTATATTGACTATTCACATGTAGCAACTCTAATAATAATATTTGACTATACACATGTAGCAATAATAATGATGTGCCTCTATATACCAGGAGTAAATAAGTGTGTGCTCCAAAAGATGTGAAGGTGAAGGCATTCTTGTAATTCCTTATATTTTTGTTGAAAATTATTTGCTTTGGTGATTGTTTCCACGAATAGCACATGCAGTGTTGGTGGATGGTCAGAAAGTGGTGGTAGACACATCTTGCTATTGTAGGGTAGCAGTTCAGGTTCTCTATATTAAACATTGAAGCTTGCTGATGCTGGAACAGTGTGGACATTGGTCCAAGGTAGAAGTTTGCAATGCTAGGACTGCTACTTGTACTTCTTCTTGTTAGTCTCTGCCTTTCTCCTTTAAACTCGCACCAGACATTTCTTCTCATGTGTAATTCTGTTTTTCTCTCTCCCACTTCCTATTAGGTGTTCTGATACTTACTCTAACATATCATCTAAACCTTCCCTTCTCTGCCTCTCTCTCTCTCGACTGCAGTGGCTCTATCTCAGACTTGTGGTATTTTACAGTTGCTATGCTTTGCAGTGCATATCACACACACACACGCACACACACTGAGAAAGCATATGGCACTAAGCTTGTAAAACAGATCATTTCCTATCAAGAAATTGAAGGTCTGGCTACACACAAGGATAAGGTTGAAGGTATATATTTGGTTTAGTGGTTGAAGGTAGATTATAGCCACATGTCGAGAGAGCATTTATCTCTTAATATATAAAAATTTACAATTTTCATAACTAGGATGTCTGACTTGATTAGAAGGTAAATCCATAAAAGGTACCGAGTATCAGGTCTTGGGTTTTTATACCAATTTCCCAAAGCAAAATGTTGCATAAAAATCCAACAGGTAATGATCTTTGGTATATTCATAGTTGGCATAAAGCTTTAGCTGAACTTTGAATCTTGAAGCCTATCCAGAAAGAAATACAGCTTATAAATTTTATAATGGCCTAAAAAATTCTAACTTTGGTAGAAGTAACCATTTGTGGTACATCACCCCCGTGTCTGTTCCTCATTCTATAATATGACTCATTCAAAGAGCTTTACAAATTTCTATTAAGTTTTAACCAAGCTATTTTGTTATGCAAACCCACATTTCGTAGGATTACTCCACACCAAAGTGCTAAGACAACAAATTCAATACCGCTTAGACAAACCACAGATAGGTAGGTCAAGATCTGTGCTCTTAAAAATGTTTTTTAAGAAAGATTGTCCAAAAACATCAAAATCTACTTGATCTCTTGGCTCAAGAGGTATTTCATAATACTAGTGAGGTTTTAGCAGAATTTTTTCTTTCAAATTAGAGAGCAGCTTTATTATATAGGACAAAATAAATGACCGAAATACACGAAATCCCAATCTCTATATGAGCAGTTAATGCCAAATTTTGCACCCAAGCCTTCAATATTAAATTGTCCATAAACATTTTTTGAAGTTTTTGTAAGACACACCCACACACACACAACAACACACACACACATACCTGACCAACACACACACACACAACAACGCACACACACACACACACATACCAGGGGGGAAAAACACAACAACAACACACACACACCAACACAAACACACACACATCAAACAGTGTAGGAATGCAGACTTAAATTAATGTATCACTGACGAGACCACCATAATATTTTTGAGACAGACTATACAGGAACAGTTGCATTCCTGGATTTAGCTCAAGTCACATGACACAAGTAATCCAATCATAAGGTTTGACCAGCATTTATCAAACTATTGATCAAAAAGGCAGCTAGCTGGTGAGGGTCCTTTGTGCCGGCATAAACAATTGTTATCCCTCGCCACACATGTTGTAGATACACCATGTAAGGCAATACCAAGTTTTCCAACTTCCCATTGTGGAGATACCGTATATACATTGCTTGCCAAACAACTGATCTAAGTTGTAATAAAAAAATTTAAAAAATTAACCCTGTAATTTTCAGCTGGATATGTAATTTGGCAAATGATCTGGCCACAGCTATATATATTATATATGACTAATTGGTTATTGGTAGATGAGTAACATATCTCACATTTTTATTCTATATATCATATATGATATGCATAAATATAGTGGAAGTCATAGAGTCTCGACATTCCTTGAAAATTGTCTTGTAGTGTCCAGCAACATTTATACGTACAAGTTGTGTGCGTGTGTTTTTTCCGGAAAAAAAATTCTCATGCAAATATTCAAGGGATTAGTCTATTTTCCAAAATAGTACAAACAGCTTTTGTTATTGTGACAAGAACTAACATTTGAATACACGTATTAGCCATAACTAGAGGAGTTTCATTATTAGCTCCAAGGATGATAGACTTTCACCACTGTATGCATTCCAGTTTGTCTGGATGAGGTGGATGGAATTGTATATTATATGTTAGCGCAACATTCACAGTGGCACCCACTGCCTTTCCTGTTTTCTTCTAGCCCCATGGGAGTAGCTAGAGTTCTGACGGTTGCTGTGGCTTTGGCAGCAGCTTTGGTTCCAGCCTTGGCAGCAGCTTTGGTTCCAGTCTTGGCAGCAGTTTTGGTTCCAGCCTTGGCAGCAGCTTTGTTTCCAGCCTTGGCAGCAGCTTTGGTTCCAGCCTTGGCAGCAGTTTTGTTTCCAGCCTTGGCAGCAGCTTTGTTTCCAGCCTTGGCAGCAGCTTTGTTTCCAGCCTTGGCAGCAGCTTTGGTTCCAGCTTTGGCAGCAGCTTTGGTTCCAGCTTTGGCAGCAGCTTTGGTTCCAGCCTTGGCAGCAGCTTTGGTTCCAGCCTTGGCAGCAGCTTTGGTTCCAGCCTTGGCAGCAGCTTTGGTTCCAGCCTTGGCAGCAGCATTGGTTCCAACCTTGGCAGCAGCTTTGGTTCCGGCCTTGGCAGCAGCTTTGGTTCCAGCCTTTGCAGCAGCTTTGGTTCCGGCCTTGTCAGCAGCTTTGGTTCCAGCCTGGGCAGCAACTATGGTTCCAGCCTTGGCAGCAGCTTTGGTTCCAGCCTTGGCAGCAGCTTTGGTTCCAGCCTTCGCAGCAGTTTTGGTTCCAACCTTGGCAGCAGCTTTGGTTCCAGCCTTCGCATCAGCTTTGATTCCAGCCTTCGCATCAGCTTTGATTCCAGTCTCTTGGTAGTAACTTTAGAAGAAGTTTTGGCTGCTTTCTTGGGCACTTCCTTAGCAACGCGTAGATAATTTCTCCCCAACTTCAGCATTGCCGTCAACAAAAGTTCGTTCTGTATACATAACTCGGTGATGGTTTCTTTCATATCATCTTCAAGCTGTTCGTATGCCAAAGGTAAACCCTTAACAACGGCAATCTCCACCAGTTTTCCCCATCCTTGAAGTTTTCATCTAGAAATGTTCTGAACGCTTCCTTCTCGGGTGTACTAGAAGTAGTAATGTCAAACCAGAGTATAGTGCTTGCCAGCATAAAGGCCCCCAATTGAACATATTACATAATGGTGCATAACTCCATATAAGAATATTTGTAGTCTTCCATTTTTGGACAGTATGTATACGAACCATCAGTAAACAAAGTGCCCCACCCACTTTAAGCATAGTGTTAACCACATCCACAGACCAAAAAACTCGCTGTTAGGCCTTCAAAATCACTTAAATCGAGTTGCCAGGCTCATCTTAGCATGTGGTTTACCCAAATTCCATACAAGGATAACACTCTAAGGTGCAAACAAAGTGGCTGTTATGGGTTTTTGATTAGATGATGTTTGAGTGAGATATTTAATCAACTATAAAATATGACATCCTCACTCTAAATAGAGTGAGTGCCTACACAGTGCAAGGTAAAATGGCCAAAAAATTATCAAAAAATGCACAAGAACAAGAGCTACAAAATGGCTGTTGTAGAATTTTAATTAGATAAATATTAAAGGAGATACATGCAATTGAAGTTGCTGGGGTGGGAGAGGGGATTATACACTTTCATTAAATATGCGTCGATGTGATTTGTACAGTTTCACTGCACCCTCTACTTCTTTTCCTGCCTTTTTCCCATCTAGGCATATATGCTCGTTCGTATTCCCTAGCCTTTCGGAAGTATTTACGGATCAGATCAGTTGATACCGTGTCAAGAGCTGGGATGAGTATTTCCCTGAGCTTCACCAAGGTGAAATTAGTATATGCTCGGCAGTACTGCTTCAACTTTCCCCAGACCCGTTCAATAGGGTTAAGTTCGCAGTGAAACTTGGGCAGAAAGAAACACTTGTGACCCCTGCTGTGTACATAGTGTTCCACTTGAGTCTTTTCGTCCAAGAAGTCATTGTGGAAGGAAAGGATTTCACGCATTTCATCGGCCTTCAAGTGGTGAATATTCACGAGCCCTCTCTCCTTCAAGATGGTTCTCAACCCCTTTGCCGAGCCATCTGGAAAAACAGTGGATTGCACTGCACCTCCCCAAATGGTATCCCGAACCCTACGTGGTCCTCCATCTTTCACAAGGATGTTTCTTGTGATCAGTGCCTTCTCGTCATATTTTTTGTGGCAACTGCTCTGATCCAGAATAAAGACGATCGTGTGTGCTCTGGGGATACTTATAGCTTGCTATGTCACACGCCGTCTTCATCTGTGCCATGAAGCGCTCATCCATCCAGTATCCCTCACGCTCAGCACCATATTCCAGAAATTCCTTCGCTGTCTGTTTTATCGCCGGATGGATCCTCTTCGCTTGTTTGCGCTGCTGAGCAATGAGATAAGTATCCCTCATGCTCGTCAACAAAATCCGGTACCATTATGCCACTCCCTTTTGTCTTTGTCTTCCCCCCCACATCCATGTTTGCCCTTCGTTGGAGTTGTAAATACTCTCATCGTGATACAACACTACTAGGATCTTCTTCACGTCATCGTTCTCGTCACAAACATGAGGAAGATCATCACTGCAGAGCGGTGGTGGTTTGTGGCTCTGATATAGTGATGTCATCTTCTTCAAATACTCCTATATATATATATACAATATAATCTAGTGGTTTATAAATAATATCAATAGCATGATATATACACACTAACCAGGATCTGCCCCTTGCTCTAGCTCTGGTCCTAGCCTTAGACCTTCTGAACTCTCGATCTCGATCTCAACACTCGTAAGGAGAAGGGCCAGCGCCTTCTCTAGCCGCGATCTCGGACTCTATGCTCCCAGGAGAAGGGCCAGCACCTTGGCTGGTCTCGAACTCGACCTCAATGCTCATTGGAGAACGCCCTGCTACTTCGCTGGTCGGTACACTGGGGGCGATATGCCGTCTCGCTTTCACTAGCCTTTCAGCTCTTTCTTTCATCTTCCTTTTCCTTCAGTTTGGCCTCTGGTCCGACATCTCCGAAGCGTTCTTTACCCGGTCAACTGTCGACGAACACAAACAGCTGCTTCTTTCTCACGCGAGTAATTGCCACGCGCACTTATTTTGCACGTGCTAATTACGGTGATTTATTCAATTACCATAGCAACGCCTTATAGAACTGTGCTCTGATTGGTCAAATTATAATTTTTACTTTCAAGATGCAGAAAATTGCTATCTTAGAGATTTTATCATGAAAATTTCAAAAATGGTATTAGTTTTTTTGCTTCAATTTTACTATATACAAAGATGAGAATTCTTCGGCAGTGCTAAGAGGAAGATGCATCAGTACTGGACACTTTGGACAACGAGGGTTATAATGACATTGTATTAGTTGATTTTTTTTAAATTTAAATTAGGTGGGGTCAGTGAGGACTGGTCAGGAGACTGGACTTCTTCAGTAACTAGATAATCAGTGGTTATTTTTTATGTTTTTTAATTTTTTAATTTATATTTTTTTAATGTATTTACTCACTTATTGTAGAACCCCCTCCCCTCAAGTTCAAATGTTCAAGTGATGACTAGGGAAATGGCTCGTCCCCAACCCTGATGGCAAAGATCCCATTACTGAGGCTGCATTCCCATGCTGCACCGCCACAGAAATCCGTTGAAGATGTTGATGGGAGTTCTCTTCGTAAGTCACTGACCTCAGGTGGCATCCCAACTCCCTGAAGAATGCCTTTGCTTGAGGCCCAAAGGATCCACAAGTCTCTACCGCCACAGGTACAAACTTGTATGCCGAGTCTAGGTGTTATATCTCTGTTTTAATTTTTGCATTGCAGTATGTATGTTATGTACTATAATATATGGATCAATTCAATTCATGTTGCTTGAAGTGTTGCAAGACAATAAAGTACAATCAGTAATGTGTAGATTATAAAAATAAGTTCTACTGTTACATTACTATATTAAGTGTCTGAACAATGACATAACAAACAAAAAAGTAACAAACCAAAAAGATATAATTGCAACAAAAAGTATAATTACAAAATGGTAAGCCAACTTTACAACAATTACAAAATGGTAAGACGACTTGAAGAAGAAAATATATATATATATATATACAAGGTAAAAAGCACCAACACGATATAAAGCCAGTCATTGGCCTGAAGAACTTCAGAAGGTCGCCCCGTTGCTTCTGGAAGTCGCTCTCTTCTTTCCAGCAATCCTTGCCACCAATAAATAGTCACAGAGATTGTCAGACTCAAGAACGCGGTAATACTCAATAAACTCAAGTAACTTAACTGACTCCCCAAGGTCGGCTGCTCTGGAGTTTGCACATGCGTGATTGACTTCATTTATAACACATTTTCCCGCCCCCCGCCCACCCCACCCACCATCCTTGCTACGGGCCTGTCTTGTGACAATAAGAAGCACAGACATTCACCAAAACCATGAATACATAGGCGTGTTTATACTTAAGCTTGACATCCTTGATTGGACTGGAGTTATACAGGTGGCTACTTGACTATAAAAAACACAACAATACAGTAACAAGACAAAAATAAACTTCAAATTGTATTTTCTCCACGTTTTTGACTAGATACTCTAGATGAAGGCTAGAGCATCTATTCCTGATGAAGGCTAGAGCATCTAGTCGAAACGTGGAGAGAATACAATTTGAAGTTGATTATTGAGAAGGTTTATTTTCTTGTCAACTGAGAGTTCATTGAGAAGACAAAAATGTTCTAATTTAAAATTACTATATATATAGCACTCTTTACTAATTAATTACATACTAAAAAATCTGTATTATATTTGGTGAGCTATATTGTATAAATGTTCATATTCTACACATTTGTAAAAAATTGTTTTTGTTGATATCTTTTTTGCTGCTCATGTGGTGGACATATATATATGAAATTTACTCTCAACATTTCGGAGCGTCATTGTAATTTGTTATGTCAACTGAGAGTTCTTTGAGAAGACAAAAATGTTCTGCCACTCATTCACAGTGGACACTTGTCAACTTCCAGAAAGGCCATTATAAATTATATTTGAAGAAAAATATGTTTAACTTTTCAAACTTCTTACCAGATTTATAAGCATATATACCCAGAAACAACTTCTAAAGAACAGTAAACAATCTCTTTCTGGTGGCAGCACCAATGTTTGTGAGCTTTTAACACTTTTGTTTCAGTATATATCAGGATAGTGAGTTTTCCTCTGTTGAGAGCGATTAAGGACTATTTCATACTCTCCAACTCAGGTATCGTTACAGGAGAGAGCATTACAGAGCTAAGCAGAGTTGGTTATGAGTTGAAGGGAAAAGATGAAGCAGAAGATATTGCAGCAATTTTCTTGGTTCATGTGGTTGCCAGTTTGGACATGGTGGTAAGACAGCATGAAGCTAGCATGTGCAGTTATCTGAGTTGTGAGGAGGTTGTGAACTGTAGAAATAGTTGCCTACAGTTGTGGTATTTTAGCTCAAGTCAATGTTCAGACTGCTCTCCTATCAAACAGAGTTTCCTACACTTAGCAGTCCACCAACTAAACAACCTGATTGATGGGCTGGGGGGAAAAAGAGCAAACAGCACACTGAGTATGGTTTACCACTATGTTGAGATGCATGGTGCTTAATTAAGAACAAGATAGTCATGAAGCTGACAACTATGTTGGCCAAAATATGAACAACATGGTGTACATTATCCCTTACAGCATGTAAAGACAGAGAAGTGCAAGGGAGTAAGTCTTACATTTATGCTTACTGGGAAAATTTTCTCCTGGCCACTTTTTTGGACTCGAAGCACTTTTACAGATATATCAATGGAGCAACATTGGTGTATATTGCACGTGCCGTTGAGACTTCAACCATCACTTGTGAAAATAAAGTCCAGTTCACTGTCAGGTGGTGGATGATTAGTTTACTGGTTAGATTGTTCCTCATTTCTCTTCGTAGTATCACAATATACCACCATTTTTATTACTAGATCATGGAGTTATGTATGTCAGAGAGGTGCTGATAGTGAAAATAAACCATGCTAAGGAATAACTATGCTGTTGAAAGGCACCCACTAGGATTGACAGAACAACAGTGGTACCTATTTAGCAAATTAGGCCATTTTGTGGTAACAATCTTGCTGCTGATCTTACTTGTCCCAAGCCATCTCTACCAAACCATGTTTTTCTAATAGTAACACAATTGCATCATCAGATATTCTACGTTAATCGAAATGGCCATGACTGAACATTGAAGGCAAGTAAGTCAATTTAAGACCAAAAGGGGGAAAATAACTCGCTATTTAAGCAGCAATACAGTTATTTTTTTGCCTCTGTTGTTAGTTTAATTTACCTTTATTATGTGTTGCCATCCCAGGATTTTTCTCTACATTGAAACTGAAATATAAAAAAAATGTTATGGACAGAAACTAGTAAACACTTTTGTAAATAACCTCAGTTTTGACCCCTTTGGTTTTTAGATCCTTTTTTTCTTGGAAGGTCACATGTAGGTTTAGGATCATTCACTTATATAGAATGTTCAAAGTTTCGTGCTAGTCATCCATCCCCTTCAAAGATATTCAGATATTTAACCTATTTATGTGAAATAATAGCCGCACCAAAACATGATGACAGATCACCAGATTCACAATACGCCGAACTACAGATCACACCTCTTTTACTTCATGTTCTATGCTTATTTTTTTGAATTCCTATAAGTACTGATGACAACAAATGAAGAACGACAAAGAAACAGAGTGCAGGTATGTACATGGTAGCACACCAAAGTCAGTTAACTACCTTAAAGATAAAAATTTCAGACGTAAATTGAAAAGGGGAGTGCTGTATAGTGAGAACATGGACAAAGTTAATGATAGGTACAAGTGTTTGTCGAAAAAAATTATTAGTTTGTGAGGCCTTTCCTGATTCTTTAAGGTCAATGGGAGGTTAAAAATATTTAAGGCGAGGCAGCCTGTTAAAACAGTTCCATGATGTATTGGTAGAGAATGGATATAACACATTCTTATTGAGTTTCCTGGTCTAATAGAGTTGCTGCAGATGTGCGATGAAGTCAGAAATAGCAAAATGAGCAGATTGGACTTGAGAAACTTTTCTTAAAAAATGTCATTAATGGGAGCAATAGCAAGTCTCAACTAACACGATATGTAATTACAAGTTTGGCTAGAGCATTTAGCCTAAATATCAAGTAAATTTCAAGCTGATTATTTGAGAAAGTTATTGATTCAAACTGTGAGTTAGTTGAGAGAAGCAGTTAAAATATACTTGGTTGCAAGAGATATATTAGCACTGATTTGGTACTTTGAAATCAGAGGGAGGGGGTACAGAAATGTAGTATATATTTCACAAAGTTGAATTTCAACTTCATTATTGTAAGTATAAAAAGAATCCAAATCCTCCTGTAGTTGCAGATGTTCACCTTATGCAGACATTTAGCATCAACAGCAAAGAGGACCAAGCAGCTATAACATAGACTCAGACAGGTCATTGAGATAGATATATAAATATATATATATGCTTATAAATATATATATATATATACATATATATGTATAGAAATAATATTCATAGGGGCAAGGATGCTCCCTTGTGGCACTCAGGAAGTAATGAAGATTTGCTGCCCTCTGCACTCAGATATTGGTATTATATTATCTCCAGATTAGTTGGCTTGAAATAAATGTCGTAGTCTTCCGATCTTCAATAACAATTTGCTATATATGTGGCATACCTAACCATCGAAGGTTTTCACAAAAATCAAGGTTAAAAAAATCCCACTGGTTTTTTGAGCCAACAGAGGGGAAAATTTCGCTGTAGAATGTTAATACTTGTTGGAGAGTTGAAGGAGCAGAAAAAAACATTGGAGAAACAAGTTTCACGAAACTCAATTACCTCACAGATCTTTTACCGAATGTTTAGTAGGTATTATATAAATCTATGATTACCTTATCATATACCAATCTTTCAAGAACTCTTGACACAGAACACAATAATGATATAGGTCTGTAATTTGTTGTAAACGAAATGTTATTTCGTTGTAAAGAAAATGATATTATTGCTACCTCTGTCTAGGAGGTTATGTTTTCACTCCGTTTATTGGTCTGTCTGCTGTTTGCCTGTTAGCTAGCAGGATTATACAAAACTTACTGATGGATTTTCATGAAATTTTATGGATAGGTTAGGCATGAGTCAAGGACCAATCTATTAAATTATTTTGTTGGTCAAGTTGCTAGAAAACGCCATCACCAGAAATGGCATGGCATTTGGCTTTGTAAGCCATTTTGTTAGGAACATAGCTAGCTACCTGTGCATGGACATTATGCATAGGCAACAATAGTCACAAATTATGCAATATGCCGACTACGAACTACACTATATAGTAAATTTTAAGTTGATTGTTGAGAAAGCTATTGTATACACTAGCTTCACAACTGTAATTACAAGTGTGACGAGAGGAATCTCCACCAATGTTCTCATGAGTGGCAAGTGTGGCCACTGAAAATGTTGATGATTGCTATATACAGGGAAAAAATCCTGAGGCGGTGAAGTACTGTTCCTATCCACTAATGAAACCACTCATTGCTTCTTGTAACCACACTTTTAATTATAGCCACTTAGCATTTTCTAATAAGGAACCACATCACAGCAAATTAATGCACTCAAAATTGCCTTAACTTTGACTGCATGTAACTTTAGCATGGTTATACCTATGCCACATAAAAGAGAGCACACAGAGACATATCAAGTACTTGATGTACATTATACATATAAATCATAGACAATGAAGGCAGCCAACTCAGTGGCTTGGTGAGGCTGTTCTTTAGTAGCAAAAACAAAAACACCTACTATCCACAGCTGTAGCTATATTAGCTGCTGCTGCACTATCCAACTGAGCAAGTCCACATATGAAAATCTAAATTTCTATCAGCCACAACTTGTTAGCTAGCTATGTAACTTCTTGATATGTAGAGTGAGATTTTCAGAAAGTGCCAAGTGGCTCAGGGGGTCAGCTTCACTAGCAAACTGCTTGCATTAAGCGAGCTCAAACGTGGCTAGTGTATATTTCAACAATCAAATTAAAATTTACTAGTGTAGTGTCTTATGGTGGTCATTTATTCCTGGTGAAGGCTAGAGCCCCTAGTCATTATTGCTAGAGCATCTAGTCATTATTCCTGATGAAGGCTAGAGCACCTAGTCATTATTCCTGATGAAGGCTAGAGCACCTAGTCATTATTCCTGATGAAGGCTAGAGCATCTAGTCATTATTCCTGATGAAGGCTAGTCATTATTCCTGATGAAGGCTAGAGCACCTAGTCATTATTCCTGATGAAGGCTAGCGCATCTAGTCATTATTCCTGGTGAAGGCTAGAGCATCTAGTCATTATTCCTGATGAAGGCTAGAGCACCTAGTCATTATTCCTGATGAAGGCTAGATCGTCTAGTCATTATTCCTGATGAAGGCTAGAGCATCTAGTCATTATTCCTGATGAAGGGTAGAGCATCTAGTCATTATTCCTGATGAAGGCTAGAGCATCTAGTCATTATTCCTGATGAAGGCTAGAGCATCTAGTCATTATTCCTCATGAAGGCTAGAGCATCTAGTCATTATTCCTGATGAAGGCTAGAGCATCTAGTCATTATTCCTGATGAAGGCTAGAGCACCTAGTCATTATTCCTGATGAAGGCTAGAGCATCTAGTCATTATTCCTGATGAAGGCTAGAGCACCTAGTCATTATTCCTGATGAGGGCTAGAGAGTAAAATTCAAGTTGATTATTGAGAAGGTCGTTGTAATATTAATTTTTTATTTCTTGAATTTTTTTTTGTTTGTTAATTTTTTCTCTATATTATGTGCTCCTAGTTTCTGTGCTACTATTATTATCTTTATTATATTTTTGCCACATCCAAATCACAGGCTGGATGCATGTGCCAGGATGTGGTTTGTATCATGTGGTAGATAGCTAGCTACTGGTATATATATAACATATAACAAGCTCACGTGAGTCTTAGCATCTTATTATTCCTGATGAAGGCTAGAGCATTCAGTTGAAACATAGAGAGAGTAAATTTCATGTGGTTACTGAGAAGGTAATGTCTTTCTATGGTTGAGTTCCCCCAGTGTTTAAAAGCCATGGAGATCTTGAGGCTGACTTGGCGTAGTCCGCCACCGCTCAACTAGAATATACAGAAACAACAAAGCAAATAAACAAACAACAACTTGAAACAAAAACAAAATTTGAAACAAGAACAAAATTTGAAACGAGAACAAAATTTGAAACAAGAACAAAAATGTTTTATTTAAAAACAATTGAATTGGATTGGCCTGTTTAAAATCCATATAATGAAATGGTAACAGGTCATTTAACTGGTTGTGGCCTACAAGAGTACAGTCTTGTTTCCTTTTTTAAATAGGCCAAAGAACAATTTTGTTCTTTAGTAATCTGACCTGTATCAAAGAATTGTGAGCCGAGGCATTTTTGCACTCATTAGAGGTTATGCGATGTCATTTTAGGTACTTTCATGTGCAAGCAGTTGATAGGTGGCCATACTAAGTGGCAAAAACTTGCAATTATGGCAAGATATGTTCATAGATATGGCTGGTCGTGGTACTGCAAGTTAAGTTCAAAGAAGCACTAGCTTTTAGTATTACCAGAGACCTGAGGGTCTAGGGCAGGTAGCCATAGAACAGCAGGCTTTATTGGAAAGAATGTGGTTGATCCACCTTCCATACTGGTGTCAGTAATAATGATGGATACTCTGCTTGAGAAAGACTTGCCCCAGATATTATAATTTCTCCATTCCTATGCTGAAGAAGAGATGAAAGTCTACTAGAGCATGGATAGTTACCATTTTGTATGGGCAAGCTTAGGTCCAAATACACTGAAGCCATGTTGCAGCAGGCCCTGTTATTTGTGCTCTGCATGACAGGTTTAGGGGAAGCATGTTCCCACACCTTGCTGTACAAGATTTTGTAAGGACACATCTTGTGAGCAGAACGCTTTTTTTTCTGAGGCAATACATGTAATAACTTAATAAAATGCAGTGAGAGTAGATTCATATACGCTCTGTTTATATGTCCGGTGGATCCAGCATTCATGGATGACACGGTCAAGAGACAGCAAGTCTTGGACGCAGCATTCATGGATGACACTGTCAAGAGACAGCAAGTCTCGATGGTATGGTCGGTGGTAAATCTTGTTCTAGACAACAACTAATGACGATTTCAGCATAAAAATGAACTTAAGGGGGGACATCTGCATTTAAAAAAAATTTTTTTTTTAACCTGTGGTTACAACTTTAGAGCTCAGTAGATTCTGCAAACTTCATGGTATGGACTTGATATATAGCTCAAAAGATAGGTCTCTCTGTGTGCTCTCTTTTGATACTAAAATATGTTTCATAGGTATAACTATAGGCAAGTTACTAGACCCTAAAGCGGAGTGACCACAAAAACCTGAATCGCTCCAACCTCCATAGAAACCACTCTGAGGTGCGAAGTGCAAAAAAATTAAAAATGGTACGAGTGGCTAGAGGAAGCTCTAGAGTACACAATGAGTATATTGAGCAGGCGTGAAAAATTTATTAACGTGGTCAAGCGCGCGGTTGGAAAATTGAAGGCGTTGACGAGGCGACGCCTTCAATTTTCCAACCGCGCGCTTGACCAGGTAATAAATTTTTCACGCCTGCTCAATATACTCCTTGTGTACTCTAGAGCTTCCTCTAGCCACTCGTACCATTTTTAATTTTTTTGCACTTCGCACCTCAGAGTGGTTTCTATGGAGGTTGGAGCGATTCAGGTTTTTGTGGTCACTCCGCTTTAGGGTCTAGTAACTTGCCTATAGTTATACCTATGAAACATATTTTAGTATCAAAAGAGAGCACACAGAGAGACCTATCCTTTGAGCTATATATCAAGTCCATACCATGAAGTTTGCAGAATCTACTGAGCTCTAAAGTTGTAACCACAGGTTAAAAAAAAATTTTTTTTTAAATGCAGATGTCCCCCCTTAACCACCACTGTGTGCACATTCCATATAACACAACCTAAAATAATTGTTATGATGACTACTATAGCTTGTTGTGGTGTAAACTTTAACTATGAATCCATAAGAATCATGAGGCAAGAGGAGAACTAGTGGAGAAAGGTCCAGAAGGCAGTTAATCAGGTTATGATCTTCTTACCATTTACCAACACCTGCTGCCATGTAGCTTCCCTAGGCAATGAGAGCTATGCCACAAGATCCATCAAGATGGTTCCAAAAGCTTGTCTCAAATGCAAAACCAGCTACTCTAATGCTCTATCGTAGGTTAAGTAAAGTAGAATACCAAGCATAGGATGGAAGGGAAAAACAACAGCATTAATTTATTGTGACATAGCATAAGCAGAAACTGATAACACAAAGTTATAACAGTATTTACTAATGCAGTGGTGGATCTAGCCACACTCATGGACTTCTTGCTTTCTGTAATAATGTAATCATTCACATGCTCATAAAGGTACGCATCCTATTTGCCCAAAAGCAGAAAGGACTCTAAATAGTTACCATGGTGGAGGGCAACCCCAGGTCAGAGTTTGTCTTCAGAGCTTCTTTGTTGTACACCACACGTATTAGCATATGCCATGTCTTGTTGCTATTGTTCATAGGAGTAGGTTTAAGGGGGAAAGAGGACGTCCCAACCCCCTCAATATCTTGAAAGGGAGGTGATTTGCCCCCACCAACTATTAACCACACCTGAATTTGGTGTGGAATAAATTACTATGCTTCACTAAACTGTCAGTTTTCATGAAAGGGTAGCCATCATGAGATTGAAAATTATGTAAGTTGCATAATTAGAGATATGAGATGGGTGGATGACAAGCTAAGTGTGTATGAGAAATTATGTACTTTTACTTTACCTTCCATCACATCACCAATGCTTGCTTCTGTTATTGGTGATCCATATTTTTAGGTCAATGAACCTCACCACTCCCACTCGGAGTGTGTGGTAAATGAATACAAGATGAAGAACACCGATCATTATACACACACTTCTATTGACTTCCCTTGAATCTGGCTGCCAGATGATATTACCAATTATAGGCAAGCTAATAACACGGTTAGTTCTGGTGTTACACTAAGTAACTCCTTGTAGGTGTCTGCTTCAAATAAAAGCGTGACAAAAATATTTTCAAATATAAAAAAGCAATGAAACAAGCATTTACTAGACAATAAACATTTACAGATTCCTAATTAATATAATACAGATCCTGGAAATGTTTTGTTTTTTTTGTGGTAAATTTGGATTCATTTGAAACATTTTTGTCATATTTATATATGTATCTACTTACTTTTACCACACATAATAATATGTCCATTTTACTACCAGAGGACTCAGGACTTTCCAATGCATTGCCACCTCTTCACTAAAACAAATAGGTAAGGGTTATTAACATGCTTGAGTATGTGCAATATCGAATCTAGTTCAGCCGAGCAGCACACTTTTTCTCCAACAAGAAGTGACCATCTTGTTTCCTCAAAAGTTTACTCTTATGACAATAGTTAACAGCACAGACTTTCAACAGAACCAGGTAAAGGATCAATTGCCTCAGAAGCTTATATACTTGTGACATTAGCTAACAAAGGAGTTTGACACAATGGCACTCATGGCACATCTCTCTACAACCTTGTGCCTGCTCAGTTGCCAAGCAACTGCACGTTTTCATACCAAGGAGAAGTGATTAGTTGGTTCCCTCAGAAGTTTACTCTTGTGACAATAGTTAACAGCACCTCGGGTAACTTCTTATGATGCACGTGTCTATGTGAATTCTAGTAAAAAATATGATAAATAAAAATATCTTTGATTGGTGTTCTACTAACTTCTCATAGGTGGCTGTGCTTGACTGTAATATATATATATCAAAGTTACAAAAATAATTATACATTGTAGAAATGAAGCAAGAATTTACCAATGTAAACCACAGAACCCTTTACCTAGAAGTATATATAATAAAGATCAATACATACCGTATAAAACATTATATTAGTAGGTATGCTACATATATGTGTTTGCCTCTTCTGCACCTTTGAAGTACAATTTTGCTCTTCCAAGAAGTCGACACGATAATTGAATAGTTCCTCCCTTTTGTTATCCCCCCCCCCCCCCCCCCCCCCATAGCTATGACTCATGTACCAGAATTGTCCTAGTTGGTAAGAGTTTACTTGTTTTCATCAAGCCAAATCCTTGATAACTTCAATGCAGCAATTGATTCATCTGCTGCAGTAGTAGACATGCTCTTTCTTATAATAATAACTGCAAGATCATCCAGGTGGAGAAAGATCTGCTGCCCTGAGAGTGTGATAAGTTCAAGACATCTGAAATGCAAGAAGTAAGATTGTTGAACTTGAGATGAAATACTAAAGTTATGACTTCATAAAAAGAGTTAAAAAACATCTCTTCTGTACTTGGTTTTGTCTTTTCTTCACATCTGCTATTGAGTGGCTACTGCAAAGGGACTGATATTCACTGTGTTATTGACACAAGTTATATTGGTACTTAATTTTAAATTTTATAAAGGGCTTGGGACATTCACATAATATAGTGCTCAAATGAGTGGACATTTTTCATACTGTTGTACCAGTGTCTTATGGGGGAACGATATTCACTGAGGGAAAATGGTGATCATGTCCTATGGAGAATATTGTTATTAATTACTCGAAGAATAATATTGCATTTCTGAGTTCTGATGACCTGGAAGATGAAGTAGATACACTAAAATATTGCATGTTGGGTATGAAGTATGACTCAGCAAGTCTTCATACTTTCAGAGTCATACTGTGAGGTGGAGGCTATGTAAGTGTATATTAACTATTGGCTGTTTGCTATAAGAAGCTGCTATCAACCATGTTTCCATATTCACATTAACAAAAAATTGAGCTATCTTGTGACACTATATTAGTGACTTCAATTTTCAGAGAAATTGTGTTCATTTAAGAGAAGCTGGCTGTTTATTCCTGCTTAGACCTTGCAATGCAATGCTTGCTCACTTCACTCAGACAAGCTGTCGTGGTTTTTTTAAACATTTTTCATGGGAAGGACATTTGATTTTTTTTTGTAGAATAATTATTATGATAGCATGCAAGTTATGAAAGAGAATACATATGCAAATATTGGTGATTTCAAAAGGTAAAGGGTCATCTAAACATTTTGTCTACTACGTAATGGTTGTTTTAATTCTTGAAAAGTCAATCAAATACAGCATATTATTGCTGTTGTTGGTGGTGGTGTGTTGTAGCTGTTGTTAACATTATTTAATTCCAGTTGTTGCCTTTAATATTCAAGCTATTGATCAGCTGTGGCAATGTTGTGAGCCAGCAATAGCAATGTCCAGAGCTCCAGTCCATCAAGTTTCTGTGGACTCCAATTGCCTCTTTATCTAACTTGTTCCATCTTGTACTGTACACAAGTCAATGCTAAATAGCAATGGTAGAAAAAGTCAAATGGGAATCAGTTTAGATGACGCCATCTATCTCTGGAGGGCTCTGTTTTCCTGGAGGGGAAACATTATTCACTAGTGGCATGGGAGGAGGAGGGGGGGAGAGGGATTGAGAGGGGGACATATGACACTAGTAATGACAGCATATATTCCTGATGAAGGCTAGAGCATCTGGTTGAAACGTTCAAGTTGATTATTGAGAAATTTTGTCATGTCAACTGAGCTAATGATTTGGAAGATGAAGTACACACACTAATACAATGTATGTATGGCATTGATGATCACTTAGAGTGTCTTCACACTTTTTATATAAATGGAATCATTGTCACAGTTAATCCGCTTCATCGTCAAAAAATGACAAGGCCTTGTCTGAGTCAAGTGAACAAGCATTGCAGCTTCTTCTTATATGTGTGACTGAACACAATCTCTTAACTTTGGCCTAGTTATACTATGCAACCTTTTTAATATCCAAAGAGAGCACACAGAGAGATCTATCTTTTGAGCTACAAGTTCAACCAGGAAAGTGTGCAGAATCTATGGAGCTCCAAAGTCATAAACAGAAGTGTTTTTTTTAATGGTTTAGCCCCCCCTTTAAGTTCGAAGTTGCTTGACAGGCAACTATGTTGGTGAACTGCGATGCATTTAGTACATGACTTCTGTTCAAGTGAATACAGAATACATACTTTGATAGCAGCTTAATGGCCACGGCTATAGTATACTTGAACTTTTTTCTTCTTTTTTTCCTTTTCATGTCATATCTAGTTACAGTTTTTATTGTTGTTGTATTCTCAACTAAAGTTAATTAGACCCTTGCTAAGTTTCAACCGACGCTGTTTTTGGAGCTAATGATAGCATTTAATCTGCTAAGAAGCTGCTGAAGTGTTTTAGCTGAAATAAAGTTGTTGGGTTTTTTGTAATTTTAAGGGGATGCCATTTTGAACTGTTGATCAAATCAATATTGGAGTGTGCTTAGAGAGTGATCGCATGTTTCCCGATAAAGATAGATCCTTGATAAATTTCACAAGTTTCTATTTTTAAAGATCTTAAGCAAAATATTCAAGGCAAATTGGAAGGTTTTGCAGCTGATTGTTTAGGTTGCAGAAGCTGCCAATGTGAGTTTTAGAAGAAATATGAAGTATTTTGTGTGTGTTTTTTAGATATCTGCCATAAGAAGCTGCCAAGGTGAGTTTTTGAACAATATGAAGTTTTTGGTGAGGTTTTAGATATCTGCCATTTTGAATTGGTGGGTCAGGAGAGCCAGCCCAACACTCTGATATGCAGTACCAATATATAGGTGTCACTGTGTGATGAGAGCTATAGAGTTCCAGAATCATTGTAGTTCTCCACAGGCATTGAGTGGTACAAGCGTTTCCTCCATCACACTACCACAAAGACCACTAAAATGTTCACAAGTTAATTAATAGCCTGTGATCCTTCTGAAATGTGGGCAGTGTGTATTTTTCCTATCGCTGAAAAGAACTTCAGTATTGTCTTTTTGGCAGTGTCCAGATGTCTTCATGGACTTCTCTACTAAAATTGCATTTGTGGAAATGATTTTTTATCTTCCCATTGGCTTTCAAGTGCATTCTTTTAAGTGCTCAAAGGTTTCACAGATCCATAGCTACCTTCAACAGCTTATGACAAGAAAGCAGTTGTTCAATGGCAGTCAGAGGCATTCCACTCCACTATGTCAATTGGAATAGAACACAGTTAATGATGTTACTCTGTGATCCTTATTGAAATGTGGGCAGAAGGCTTTTCATCCATCGGTGAAAAAAAGGCACTTCAGTCTCCTCCTTTTGGCAGTGACCCTCTTGTGCCCGTGTTTTCTCCACTTAGACACCTTGTCTGTGACCGCATAACTGTATGGTAGCTGACCCTACCCACCATTCTCCCAACAACAGCCAGGCAGGTATGGGATGGGTGGAGAAAATACAATGTTAATTTGGGCTTGCATAGCACTGCTAATCTGATGATGGACCAAGAGAGAATCAAGTCTGTTGGTGGTAGCTATATACTACAGGTGCATTTGGGTAGGGACATTCGTAGACATAGCAACAATCAGCAGTCGAATAAAACAGTAATGCAATGCTATCAATTTGTGCTCATACCATGCCTTTAGGATACCGCACTCACTGGTTTTTAGCACACCTATATATAGCCATAAGCATGCTATTTCTCTCCTGCTTGGGACTCTTGTTACTGGGAACCTGATCAACTTGTGGACATGATATGTTGTCCATGTGTGATGCTGGGCTATGCAACAGTTTGGCATCCTGTGGTGTGATTGTAATCTTGGCTTTCAGGATCTAGAAAATTAGTATCATGTGTATTTTTTAAGGATCACTTGCAATATTATTTGGGGTGTTTATGCTGGCAGGCATTATCTAGAAGTCGACTCTACTGGTAGTCCATACCTAGAAGAAATTCAAAAAAAGATAACTCTCAACAAACACTCCGTTGACATATTACATATATCAATAATTGCTCCTCGATATTTTGGCTAGATTGAAATTCCACGAGGAATAAATCCTGATGAAGACTATCTAAGCCGAAATGTCGAGGAGCAAATTTAAGTCGATATTGAGAAAGTCATGAGCACAAAACACAACAGGAAAGTATAAGGGTTGCCTTAGTTCCGAATTTCATCCGGATATTTGGGAAGTCTCTCAGACAGATTTTCCTGTATCAAGCCAAACCTTTGCAATTTCTGTAGTGTCTAAACAAAAATTGATTCTCATGATTGGTGATCAGTATCATAGTTGGCACATGACTGATCGTTTGCAGTTACTAGCTAGCTGATGGGCCTTATTGTGATGTAGTCTGGCGGTGTGTGGCTATATATGCCAGACCAATCATGATAATGACAGCTACATGCAACTTGGAGTCCAACTCCAAGACCAGAGAGAAAAATAATTCAATCCAGGATAATTATCACTAGTGAGTCTCAATTGCCTGAGGCTATTGAAGGGAGATCTAAACTGAAACAAATTTGAAATATCTTCACTTGTAACTGCTTCTCTGTGCTACTAATGCAGGAGATTTTAGTGTCAAAAGATGACTCTCTGGGTCATTTAGAAAGGTATAGGAGTCAGAGCTGCAAATAGAGTTGAAATTTGAGGGCAACAATTTTGTAAGACGTCTACATGGATGTTTTTATCAACTTCAAACTGCTTGTGAACATCACATTTAAAATTCAAAAATCAAGTGTCATGGAAAGGTGTAAAAATGGTTGACCATTTCTAAGATGGGAGGAAGAGGATTCACCTTCTAAATAATAAAATATTGATTCTCATGAATAATAACTCGCAAGTGTTTTGGTTGCTACTGACCCTCTCACCTGCCTCTGTTTTAAAACACTCGAGAGACTAGAGATCCACCTTTTGCCACTATGTTATGGAGGCTCGAGAATGGCCCATTCTGCTCCATTCGTGGAGCTCGAGTCCAACACAGACTAGTAGTGAGGACAAACTCCTAAGAAGAAGCCAGCAATACTTACTGACCTTAACCTGGATCTATGATGAAATTTATTGAGAAGTTTCCCAGATTAGTTATTTGACTAATTGTTTGCTTGTTGCTTAGCAAATTTCTGGATTTTTGTAGCAATCGCTCAAATCCTGGAATAATCCAGGGGAACCTTGGCAAGCATGCTTTTATGTTTCATCTCATGTCAAGTACATTCCCATAGACAAGAACTTTAAGAAGGTTCATCATATCGTGCATATGATTAAGTGTGGGACGTATGCAGTTCCGAGTGCCAACTTCTGGCACGACTTTATCCTTTACTTCAGAAGATCTGGACCTGCTTTCATTAGCTTGGAAACTTAATAGCTGTCACCTTCTATTTGGTGGAATACAGTATCTGCTGTTAAGGCATGCAGGATTTTGAGGCGCTTCTAGGGATCAAAGTCCAATTAATGTTGACACATCTGACTTTAACAATATAGCCAACTCTGCCAAAGGTTGAGAACATCACCAAGTTAGCACTGACAACAACTGAGTAACGCCTTCACTAACCACTTATGGTGCACACACAGTCTAGCTAGTCTTCAATCTGTAGTTCAGTCAGACGTGCCGTTGTTGAGTGGAATAAGTCGGGGCGTGCGCGAATTGGAGTCCAGTAAAGTCGTGAGGTCAGAACAATAACGCTTACTTTCGGGTTGATCAAAGCGCCGCTCAGCTGTAGCACAGTGTTTAGGGAGCTTGCGGTTTGAGCTATCTATTTAAAGCAGCAGGCTAATTCAATTATTGTTCAGCTAGTTTTTCTTAAAGTATTAAAGTCATTCCTGGTTATGAGCAAAGAGTATTCCTCCACTAGACAACCAACAAAAAAAAAGACAACAACATGAAGCTGTTCCTGAGATGGTTCTCCTTCCTCCTTCATCTTCACCTAATGATTATCACCGGTGCTCCTCCGGTTGCTAGCCGCACTAGAGCAGCAGAAGTTTTACACGGACCCAACTCTACCAGGACTCCTAGATCAGGCCCCTTCACCCCTCAACGTGTTGGTAAGAGTTAATCAGGTAGTTGGCCAGATGCATGAAATTTAGCAACTTGTGACTGTTGTAGCATACCCATGACTGCAGCTAGCTACCATCTAGCTTATTAAGGAAAACAGCGTCTGCAATGATGAGGGCATCTAACTGGAGAAGTATGCAGGGTTGGCAGTATCTCTTTTGTTCTGTAGGCCACCATCACCACCAAGGACGAGCGCCAGCACCAAGAGGTCCGTGTGGGCCACCACCCTTACCCACTCCCTTCGCATGCACTGTGTCTTACACCAATGGAGGAACTGTGCAATACAGATGTCTGGATAACTTCACCCGTGCTGGCGGCAGTGAGATACTGAGATGCGTGGGCAATAAGTGGCAAGGACAGCCCCTGCGATGCAGGAGTGAGTAACAATTATACCAAATTTCCTCAAATAAACTTCTTGTACCCTCTAGTAGTAATTGAATTCCACACATAATGTAGGGTTGAAGTGTTGGTCAGTTTGGGCCTTACCACTTCTTGTGGACATAATAATAATAAAAAAAGGTATTTTTTTAGAGAACTGCCAATCCAAAACCTGACACCAACAGCTAGCAGAACATTACATGTACGCTAGACATGTATGGCTCGATCACTTTAATTCAACTGCATATCACAAATGCAGATTCAACCACTCGAGCTAATGTAAACTCCATGATCAGTGCAATTATGATATTGAAGTTATCCACCAGGTGGCATAGTCACAGTTAAGAGTGTGTCAAGGGATTGAGTTTCTCTTCTGCAAGACATAGCACTTGACATGATGGGGGACTCTTTGGATTGTGTGTCAGCCTAGCTGGTGAAGAAGTTCTTCCTGTGTCTGTTCAGGTGGGTGGGTTAAGATGGAGAATTTAGCAGTCGAAAAGATGTGGTTTAGCTGCATGGATGATGATAGTGGACAGATGGTGCGCATTAATTCCAGAGTTCAGTGAAAGAACCGCAGCTTCTATATTAGTCAAAGTTTGTGGAGAGAGAGTTAATGATAATGGGTCTACTGAGAAGGGAAATGGTACTTGGAAGCTTGTTGGAAAGATTCCCTTGATTACGCTAAATTATTTCAAACCAGTGATTGGTTACTGCCGGGAGTCTGCCTGGCCCAGTCTGCTGGTCAGTGAGTTGATAGCATATTTTGTAAGTGCAATAGTACCAGCAGCAATGCTCAAATTAAAAAAAATGTGCAGTTGAGCATCAGCTATGTGATGAAGACATAAACAACTGGTAGCTTGGAAATAACTTCCTTCTTGGAAACTGCAATTAGCTTGGAAACTGGGTAACTTGGAAACTGCTGGGTAGCTTGGAAACTGCTGGTGGCTTGGAAATGCCGGTAGCTCGGAAACCGCTTGGTGGTATATAGTTAGGAAATGGAAACTATTGCTAACTTGGAAAACATTGGTAGCCTTGAAAGTGCAGTTAACTTGGAAACTACTGCTAGCTTGGAAACAGCTAATTTGGAAACAGTTGCCCGCTTGAAATGCTAGCTTGCAAAATGGTGCTAATTTGGAAGTTAGTTTGGAAGTTGCTGGCAGCTTGGGACACTGGCTTGGAAACTGTTGCTATGTCGCTACTGTCCCATGAGTTGAGTTGATTCTTAACTCATTTTGATATTTCTCCAGCAGTTATTATATTTGCACTTCAGGCATCTATAATTATAGGGGTTCTCATATGCATCTTAAACGCGTGTATCTTGAAAATAGTTGTTAAAAATCAAGTGACCTCTGCCTGTGACCTTTGATTCTTTGTTGGCAGTTGCAAGGTTTCTTAGCTCCTCCTAGATGTGGTTAGCTTGCATGATCTTCATTCCCTCTGCACACCAACATGAGGCTCCATTCTTACTAGCGTGCTCTATGGTGGTCTGTTTCGGAAGGAGGCAAACTGCAAACCTTGTGAATATGTGTACTGCGACCCTCTACACTGAGTCTAAAGTTCACGGGATAATTACTCCATGAATATCCAAGCTAAATACTTGGGGACTGCTTATTTAGGATTAGCTATGTAGTGGTTAATAGATGGACGTTTATTGACCATAACTGCTGAGTAAGTATGTGGAGATTTTTATTGCCACCTACTAATTGTCTTTGTTTCTCCCTAATTATCACTACACAATTAATCACAGGTGTTGCACCCATAACTGAACCTTTGTTTGATTGTCTGTGGGTCAGTATGATTTTTTTTAACACATCGTGTACAGACAAGATAATCATCTGTCTTCCATGTCAACACTGTACCACACCTTAGTTAGAAAGACAAACTCTGACCCCCTCCATGTCCAAGAATTCTGGCTACATGCCCGAGTGAAGAAGGTCGAGCCTGTCTATCGATAGTCACCAGCTGAAATATATAACAAGAGCTTCAAGATAGGTTCAATAACCTATCTTGATGGGGGAAAAAAACCTAACATTTCTGGACTGTTCGGTTTGCCACCTCTGCATATTCACAAGCTGTGTATACCTGAAATAGTACTTGCATATAATTAGAAAGAACTGGTTTTGCAAATGTGGCCCGCTGGTTTGCTAGACAGCACACTTCTTAAAAAGCTGAATGGAACTTGTACATGATGCTAGGAGGTATCTAGTGTGTTGCTTGCTCAAATGTGCAAGTAAGAGCTTCCACATGGTAACTCAGTGTGAAGCACTGGCTTTGCTGTTGTTGAAAGAAGCACATCAGTTCTCACACATGTAGCATCATCAGTATCACCACTAAGGCAATGTAGGTAGTCCTCACGTGTAGCATCATCAGTATCACCACTAAGGCAATGGAGGTGTCCTCAAAACATTTGAGGCAAGAATTACTAGTATGTACACTAATTAGCTACAATTGTGCATACTTCCTTGATGAACTTCTTGCTGCCCCTCCCCACCCTGATGGTTATAGCGGGCTTGTAGAAGATATGGTTGGTTGCAAAGATTGCTCTCATCTTTGGCTGAATGGAGCATTTCACCGATGGGTGTGTCAAAGTAGCTTTGTAGATGTGGAGACTTCTAACTACACTTTGGAGGATGAAGTCAGTTGTTTGAGCTTGGGAGGCCATCACTAGCTCCTACATTCTTAATCTGCCTTGAGAGACTAGCTCCTTCTCTGCTCATGTATAAATTTTTTAAATGCATGCAAAGTATTTGTCAAACTTGGTAGAAGAAGCAAATACGTGTGAGTCAATTTATTTGCCACTAAGCATTGGCTTCCTTGCGTGTTGGTCAGAAGTGAGGGCACTAGACAACCTTAGTTCACAGCTCGTCATCGTCTCTCTGCACCTATCAGCAAAAGTGATTAAATGAATTACCAAGGAAACAAGTGACTAATTAACTAGCTCTGCGTCTTATTTGTGCTGCAGAACTGGCGACTTGTGTCGACTTGGTCTCCATAGCTAATGGACTGCGAGTTCTGACCGGGACGCAAGAGGGAGATGTCGTGGCCTTCCATTGCAACAGGAACTATGGCTTGATGGGAAGCAGGCAGCTGCAGTGCAACAGTTCCGGGAGCTGGAGCAACAGATGGCCACAGTGTCGTAGAGGTAAGTTTCTCCTGTGCATGGGAACTGTGGTGCATCTTGGTTAAATTTCCTACCTGGGAAAACATTTTTTGGGAATGTGACACTGACATGTGGGGGTACAACTCCGTGGGAACTAGAGAGTTAATGGGAACCTAGGTCGGTGGAAGTCTCCCCGCTGATACATGGGGGGTACAACTCCGTGGGAACTAGAGGGTTGATGGTAGCCTTATGGTAAACCTAGATAACTTCCTGGTGGTCATACTGACCAACCTCACCTCAGAGCTTTTGCCAACCTCAGTCAACTAGTAGTGTACAGAGGCTAGGAATGCTCTGTTGGCTATTGGTAACAGCGTGGACATATGTGCATGCACCCATTCATGTACACATGCACACAACGCACACACACACACACACACACACAGCAAGCATGTACAGAATTCATAATGATCATAAATATTTACTTTCCAGATCTCGCTCAATGTGGAGATCCTGGCCTCTCTCAGAATGGGACCAGGATGGTGAATGGGACCAGGGAGGGTTCCACAGTGGACTACAGTTGTATTAAAGGCTACCAGTTAATAGGCAAAGCCAGACGAACCTGTCTCTCAAATGGGGAGTGGTCAGACAGTCTTCCCATCTGTCAAAGTATGCAAGGGAGCGGGAGAGTGTGTATTTGTTGAGGAATGTTGGCTGCTATATACAGTATGTGTTGGCTGCTATATACAGTATGTGTTGGCTGCTATATACAGTATGTGTTGGCTGATGGCTCCATAGCTACCTCCCTAAGAACACTGGAAGTCCATTCAAACACAAGTTCTCAGCTGCTTAATTGATGTGGCTGAGCTTCGCGAGTGTCTGGCATTCTTAATTTAATTACCAGTATACAAAATTGTACTGTATTCTCTTACTATGTAAGTGTCCTTGAATAGCACTCCATAGTATACTAGTGGTAATTACTGTGAAAGTGTCCTTAATAGCTACTGCATAATCTATTAGTGGGAATCACAGTGCAAGTGTCCTTGAATTGAGCATTACTACTGCTATATAGTATACTAGCTGGAATTACTGTGCAAGTGTTCCTTTATGACCTAAGGCTCACCTTGCCTTATGATGTCATTATTATTCAATTCTCGGAAGGCCCAGAGGTATTTGTCCTATTCAGCACTCTGTGGTATCCCTCCATGTTTGTTCACCATTGATGGCTGGTTTGTTCTGTGTCCAGGAGTTATGTGCGCTGACCCTGAGACTGTTGCCCATGGCTCCCGTCACTACTCCTCCGTCTCTTTCGGCTCAATGGCCACTTATACTTGTGACTTTGGCTACTTCATGTCCGGCAACAGCACATCCCTCTGTGGAGAGGGGGCAGAGTGGAGCCATGCCGCTCCCTCATGCACAGGTAGGATCAGTGTGGTTGCTCTATGCCACAGGAATAAGTTTCTCTGCTGCACTTATTCATTCAAACACTCGACCATAAACTTTTGGATGTGCTCTCATGTTTTGTGCCAGTCGAGCTATTAAGCAGGTTCTGTAGCGGCACAGCCACCAAGGCAACTATGGAGGCTATCAAAACATTGAGGCAAGAGTTCCTTTCTGTTGGCTACTATTGTCCTTATTTCTTCTTGAGCTTCCTTCTGCCACGAAGATATAGTCTCAGGACACTTGCAGTCCTTTGCCGAGTCTTCCAAGCAGCTGTCACTTTGCAAGTAGCTCCTCTGCCATTTGTGATGTTCCAAAGCACTTTTAAAAGTTTTAATCCCAATGCCTCAATAATTACCAACCTGGCTCCTGGAGGGTGCCAATAGCATACCTGTCACAAGGGCAGATCTCATATTCGGCTAAATGCAGCCTTTCACTAATGAAGGGCATCCAAGCAGTATTGTAGGCAAACATTATTTGCAAAGAAGTCAGTTATAACATGTGCTTGAGAGGCTAGCATCTTTGTCCTGCTCATGACACTAGCTGGCTCTCGAGAGAGAGAGAGAGAAAGGGAAAAAAGAATGCAAAAGTATATGTTTTGATTTTGGTAAAAGAATGCATTATTTAGTGATGTGTTAGTAAGCGGCTTGATGTTAAGCGCTGGTTTTCTTGTGAGGATTGAAATGGCACTAAATTATTATCATTATTATTATTATTATTATTATCATCATCATCATCATCATCATTATTATTATTATTATTATTATTATTATATTTATTATTATCATTACTACTACTACTACTATTTCTATTATTATTATCATCATCACCATTATCATTATTATTAACTGTATATAGTGTACAGGCTTGGTGCTCAGTTTCAGCCTTGCAATTATATTATGCCTGCTCACTCTATATCTTATACTGATGTTGTACATAGCCAGTAAGCAAGGCTGGTAAGCCATACACCTATATACATAAATACACCTATATACATAAATACACATATATATGTGTACCGTAGAATACTTCATGTTTAACATAATCCATATGTCATGTCTCGTGGGACTCGTGGTATACGAATAATTTTTTACAAACGTGACTACCGTCAGACAAGACGGAGTTGACTTCTGAAGCTGAAAAGCTGTGGATGAGATTGCTAGGCCATTCTTGAAAGAGGCTCTCATGTTTGTAGAAACCAATAGTTGAGGGATTGTGAAGGAGAGCCATTGACTAAAAGATTGCTGCGCAGTAGCTAGCAGTTTAAAAAAGATGCCACCAATATTGGACCCCTACCTGGGGAAGTGTCAAAGCTGTGTTCATTTCTCTGGACTTCAAATATCTCACGAGTGATTTCCAGCACTTCTAGAAGCTCGCTCTCTTCTCTGCCCCACCTGGTGTGTCTGCCATAGCTAATGTATAATCTTATGGTGTGTCTGCCCGAGCCATAGCTAATGCGTAATCATACCTATTTTATATAAAAATTAATGTTTAAAATTTTCCAGTTTTCTATTTTCGTAGGTTAGTAAGATGACTAAAATGTATCCACAACGAAGAATTCCAGAATTACTGTATATACGTAATTTTTCAAGATCCGCCAGAAATATTGAGAATAGCATTGCAATCCTTTGCCCTTCAGGCATGTGTAATAACAATATGAAAGCAGGCCGACTTGTAACTATAGTGCGCTAATAACATTTGCAATGTGCTGTATTTGCTGAAAATGCAGCATGGAATTCATCTGGAATAGAGTCAGACATCTCTCCTGCATATATATATGTATATGCTATCAGACATTCTTTTATAATTTCTTCTCGATTATCTGAAATTAAGAAATATTCATGCCAATGTTGCTTGTGGTAGTCTACAGGTCACAAAACCACTCCTGTATTTAGTAATGTTTGTTAAATAGAAGCGTGTTGTTTTTCTTTTAAATTTTAATTTTTTTCGTGTGTGTTGATGTTATTCATGGCTCTATCAACACTTTTCTGTGGCTTTTGCTTGCATGTGTGTAGTTGCGTGGTGCCCCCCGGTGAGTGACCCCACTAACGGCCAGGTGATTTACATGCACGGGTCCTCCATGTTCGGCGCAGAGGTTAGCTACAATTGCCAGACTGGCTATGGGCTGGTAGGTGCGGCTAACCGGATCTGTCAGGCCAATGGAACGTGGGCGGGGGATCAGCCATCTTGCAGAAGTAAGTGGCTATGTTCTTCCTCCTCTTAATTCTATTACTTCGGCATAGAAATATATTTGGGATATTCTGGCATACGTGGGTGTAATCATTATTACTCACTCCAGTGGGATCATGTGGGGCACTCTCTGATCCTACCAATGGTCATGTGACCATCACGGACATGCTTCTGGGAGGACGTGCTATCTTCTCGTGCGACGCTGGCTACAATCTGGTTGGGACGAATGTACGGGTATGTGACATAACAGGCTCGTGGACCATGGAAACACCCTCCTGCGAGGGTAAGTACTTGGGCTTGCGGGAAAAAGTGTTTTGCAAAGAGAGAGAGAGAGCAGGAGTTTGTGAAATATTGAAATAATATAAGCAATAAAATTCCACTTCAGCTTTGAGGAGTTTTGTTGTTTGGGGCGTTTGTTCGTCATCTGCGAAGTGTTTGTGAGTTTACAGAAATCGTTGGCTCGCCGTGCAATGCAGCTGACACAGTGTTGAGGCCTGGGGTGTGAGCAGCTGTTAGAAGCTGCGTGGTTGGTCTGAAGTGAATGGCAGCGTCTGTCACATGATTGTCATGTATGTGATGAACCTGGTGAACTAAGTGATGGGAGCCTGAACAGTGTGTGTGTGTGCATGCATGTGTGTTTGTGTGTGTGCATGTGTGTTTATGCTGTGTGTGTGTGTGTGTGCATGTGTGTTTATGCTGTGTGTGTGTGCATGCATGTGTGTTTTGTGTGTGCGTGCATGTGTGTTTATGTGTGTGTGTGTGTGCATGCATTTGTGTGAGTGTGTGTATGTGTGTGTGTGTGCATGGTGAGTGTGTGTGTGTGTGTGTGTGCATGTGTCTCCAGAGGCAGATCCAAGGTGGTTCCACGAGTTCCACGGAACTCCTCTTCCTGCCAGTCTACTGTATGTGTACACTATCTATGGTCTAATAGTGTCATACCAACCAATAACTAAGCTTCATTGTCTCGGGGGGGGAAACTACCACTTCTAGCCTCATTTTCGTGGCCCGCAGCGACCACCAGTGTAGAAATTCGGCAAAGCTTCTAGCTCGCATTTTGTCACTTGCAACTTCCTTTACAAGAACCAGCCACTGCTGACTGATGATGTTGCTGATGCAAGCTAGCAAGAGTTAATGGAATCTCCTCCAGTCCCATGTTCACATATAATTAAGTCAGCTGAAATTTAGTCCAGGAATAGAGTTCCCAGGTGGTTGCTGTTGCAGTTTATGGCAGTCTTCTAGCACAATTCTTGGCCATCGTGACATTAACTTTGTATGCATCTCCTTTGTCTAGACGGTGTTGCTGGTCTGCAGTGTCCCAGTATCTTGTTTGTAGGTGCAAATCTAGGCAGTGCTTGTGTTGCCTGAGATGCTTTCCACCCCACACCCACAGAATTGGCTTTAGAATTTGTTGCTGTCTTGACCACACCCACAGGGTTTGGCTCTAGTTCTGTTTGGAATTTGTTGCTGTCTTGACTACGCCCACAGAATTAGAATTAGCTTTAGTTATGTTTGGAATTTGTTGCTGTCTTGACCACACCCACAGAATTAGCTTTAGAATGTGTTGCTGTCTTGACCACACCCACAGGGTTTGGCTCTAGTTCTGTTCGGAATTTGTTGCTGTCTTGACCACACCCACAGGGTTTGGCTCTAGTTCTGTTTGGAATTTGTTTCTGTCTTGACCACACCCACAGGGTTTGGCTCTAGTTCTGTTTGGAATTTGTTTCTGTCTTGACCACACCCACAGGGTTTGGCTCTAGTTCTGTTTGGAATTTGTTGCTGTCTTGACCACACCCACAGGGTTTGGCTCTAGTTCAGTTTGGGATGTGTTGCTGTCTTGACCACACCCACAAGGTTTGGCTCTAGTTATGTTTGGAATTTGTTGCTGTCTTGACCACACCCACAGGGTTTGGCTCTAGTTCTGATACGCCTTGCTCTCAGCCTTTGTCCCCCAGGTCTGGCTGTTCTCGCTGACTCCTTTTGATTTCTCCCTCACATTCCTTTGCATTACTTGTGGCTTTGGCTTGCTTCATGCTGGCTTCTTGTGAAGCTTCTCTTTGCTCGTTAGAACTTGTTAGCTCCATAATGTGCACCATCTTTGTCCTTACCTATTAGCACATATATTATTACTCGGCACTGAAACAGAATTTCTAATTTCATAACTGGCTCTGGAAGACACGACTCTCACTCTGAGACTGTCAGACAGGCATATTGGCTTGACCCCATTTCAAAATGGCTGCTAAAGGTAGGAGCTTTTTAACAGTTTAGACTCTGCCTCAGGTCTTCTTAGCTCCAAAAAGTGTGCCTTCATTAAGTCAGTAAACTGGCAGATGTAAAAAGAACGGTGGGGATGAAGAGGAATTCTTTGCAGTCATTTTCCCCTCTCCACACACATTGGGTTTCCTGGTAACCCTTGATTGAGTTCATGTCCTGTTGTAATTGCTGCTAAATACATGATAGGTAGAGGACATTAATACCTCGCCATACGTTGGTCCACTCAACTTCAGTCAATCCATTATAACTTGTTGGGTTTTTTTTGTAAACTACTTGCCAGATTAGATGATGTTGACTTCAAATATGATTTTAGTTCTGATGGATTATTTGTTTCGTGTGGTATTGCACGTGCAGCTGTCAACTGCCCGGTGCTGCGTGCCCCCAGGAATGGTGCAGTGTCCACCACAACCAACCAGTTTCCCTCCTTGGCCACATATTCCTGCAGTGCCAACTACAAGATCCATGGCTCTGTGATACGGCAGTGCCAAGCTAATGGCCGCTGGAACAGCAGTATTCCTGGATGCTTTGGTTGGTCTCTTTCATAACGGGAGGGGGGGGGGGGGGGGGGGGGCTGGTTTGGGCCACATTGTGGCATGTTGGTTTTAATAAAATCATTTGTTGGCACTAGCAGTTTCACGGGTGGGAGTGGATGCTTTGGTATGAATGTGTGTATGAGCCTCGGTATGTGGAGTATGGGTGGGTGTGAGATATGTGGAGTGTGGGTGGGTGGGTGTGAGCCTTGGTATGTGGAGTGTGGGTGGGTGGGCTTGTGTGTGTATGTGTCTTGGTACTTAAAAGTAACCAAATTGTTATGTCATATCTGTTTAATCTTATGGAAAAACCCACACTCACATAATCAAGCTAATTCCAAGTAATCTGCTAATTCCAAGTGATCTGGCACAAATAAAAGCCACACCCACTGAATGAACTACGGGTTACTCTCGTGTGATTGGTCCATCAATGTTCAAGTCTTCTCTACCTCTGTCTGTCCGAGCTTCTGTTCCTTATACAAACAGAGGAGCCTCCATCTTGTAACTAAACTTACATCCCCTCATTGTACACACTCCCCTAAAATTGCCCATGCCAATCTTTTGTCCTGGCCTTTGGCGCTCTCATAAGACGAAGAAAGAAATTCCATAATTTGTCTATTTATAGGAATGAGGTGTGGCTTCTTGATGGACCCTCACCATGGTTCGGTGCAGTATTCTAGCAGAGTTATCGGCAATGAAGCAGTCTACGATTGTGATCCAGACTATCAGATGATGTTCGGGGATAAAATACGAGTGTGTCTGGCCAACCAGGAGTGGTCTGGCATGTCCCCTTGCTGCATTCGTAAGTACGATAGTATATGCCTTTGGAACTCCAGGCTAGCAACTAAGGGGTTAAGCTGGTGGAAATTGTTGAAATGTTCTTTACGCATGCATACTAGCAAGCTAGAGGGTTAACCTATTGGGAAATATTAAATATTCTTTACGTTCTCAGGATAGCAAGCTAGAGGGTTGAAGTGTACTCCAACATTGCTGCTGTTATTATTTGCATCCAAAATATTGTGATGATGATCAACCTCCGGGCTAATACACATTGCATATTATAATTGAGGTTGATTAATATCTACTTCAGCAAATTACTATTATATGCATTTTTTTTTTTGCTCTGAAAGAGAAAGAAATTGTGTGCCCGAACTTGGATCCACCCACCAATGGCTCCGTACAGCACAGTACTCATGTGGGGGGTGAGGCAAGATATAGTTGCGATACCCCCTTTCAGCTCCTCGGGGGGAACAGACGAGTCTGTCAAGCCAACGGAACATGGACTGGAGAGAAACCGTCCTGCTTTCTACCCTGCCCCATTCTGATGGATCCACAGAATGGAACCTTGCAGCAGAATGGAACCAAACCTGGAAGTTCTGCATGTTATTCCTGTGACGAAGGGTTCATAGTCCAAGGCTGTGTGTCTGCAGAGATCAGTTGCAGTGTTTGTCGGAGTTGTGGTCTGAATGGAGAATGGTCCGGAATTGAACCAATATGCGAATGTATGGAATGGAGACATTGTATAAACCTGCATGCATAATCATATCCTTCTCTCTCCTGTAGCAATAATATTGGTCCCTACGGACTGCATGGGCCTACCAGATCCCGACAATGGCAGAGTGGATTTGAGTGGAGGGACACTGACTGGAGCCAGAGCCAACTACTCCTGCAACGAGGGGTTCCAATTGGACGGGGACCGCACGAGGACTTGTGAGCAGGAAGGAAAATGGACTGGCACTGCACCAAAATGCTCTTGTAAAGATCTATTGATTGCCTCATTCATCTTGTCTCAGAGCCCAGAAGCTCCCTCCCACCTTGCATGCAGACTGCTTTTAGTGTGGTCAGATAATACACTGTCGCCTTTGAAGTGACTCTTAGAGGTTATTTACAGCCAAGACCACTGCTACTAGCCATAGGGCCCCTGGGCTACAACTGTCGAAGAAGGTTATTCAACCTTTTGTTGTTCTGGGTGTGACTGACATCAGAGACCTCACGGTCACTGCAGTCCTTCTCACCCACACCCACTTGGTTGGTTGCTCTGTAGAACACACGGGGGGAGGACACTAACCTTCAGTTGAGACATGGCCCAACTGCTGAGCACTTCACTTGAGACATGGCCCAACTGCTGAGCATACTACTGAGTGCACCTGTCGCAAACATGCAGCCACTTTGTGTTTGAGGACACTGTTGGCTGCTGTTGTATGTTGACATTCCCTAGACTTCCCTCTAGCAAACCAAACAATAATTCTTGTAAACCACCGCCACAGCCATTCACAACAGCAACAGCAACAATAAACAACAACAACAACAATAATTCTAGAAGCACCTAGAAGCACCACAGCAATAATCTTCATATGTAAGAAGGTCTTGTGATGTTGGTATTATTGCTGTTAGCTTTACTGACCACATCCCCACCGGTTGAGGTGGTTGACTGTGAGACACTGTTGGCCCCTGTGAATGGCATGGTCGAGCTCGGTGACGGCACGGAGGAAGGAGCCATTGCCAAGTACAGCTGCGATGTGGGCTACCTACTCAATGGCAGCTCTGTGAGGGAGTGCTTGTTGTCCGGCCAGTGGTCATTACAGCAGCCATCTTGCCAATGTACGTCTACACAGCATGCTGATGATTATCATTATTATTGTTGTCGTTGTTGTTGTTGTTATTATTATTAGTAGTAGTAGTATTACTACTACTACTACTATTATTATTATTATTATTATTATTATTATTATCTTTATTATTATTATTATTATCATTATTATTTTCATCATTATCATTGTTGTTGTTGTTGTTGTTATTTTTATTATTTTTATTATTATTATTGTTGTTGTTGTTGTTGTTATTATTATTACTACTACTACTACTACTACTACTACTATTATTATTATTATTATTATTATTATTATTATTATTATTATTATTATTATTATTATTATTATTATTATTATTATTATTATTATTATTATTATTATTATTATTATTATTATTATTATTATTATTATTATTACTATTATTTAGCTCCATCACCATGGATAGTTTGTTTTACATTGCTAGCCTGCTGGATTATCAGTCTAACTAGCTTCCCAGCTATAGGGACAGCTGTTATATTCTATAAAGACTTCCCAGCTCTATAAAGACTTCCCAGCTATAGGGACAGCTGTTAGATTCTATAAAGACTTCCCAGCTATAGGGACAGCTGTTATATTCTATAAAGACTTCCCAGCTATAGGGACTGTTAGATTCTATAAAAACTTCCCAGCTATAAGGACAGCTGTTAGATTCTATAAAGACTTCCGAGTGTCCTTCTCAGAGAATGTGACCTTAATGATGTGATCCTAATGGAAAGAAACGTGGAAATTTTACAGTTCTTTTAATTGGATGTGAGATGATTAGTTCCCTACTACCACACACACAACACACACACACACACACACACACACACACTCTGCACACACTCACCTGCTCATACTTTTCTCTCCTCCCCTTTCCTCCCTCCCTTTCACCTCCTCCTCCCCATTCTACCTCCCATCTCTCTAACTTCTGTTCCTCACTCTAGTGCGAGACTGTGGCATTCTTGCCAACCCTCTCAATGGAACCATTGACCTCAGCAATGGCACAGTATTTGGCTCGGTCGCCTTCTACTTCTGTTCAGACTTCTCCATCCTAATCAGCAACAGGACATGTCAGGCCGATGGGGTGTGGTCAGGGGAGGAGCCAACATGTGATGGTACATGATACTTGCTATTTGAGTTGGGAAGATGTAGTTGACAACTCTCCTTCTCTGTAGCTCCACGCTGTGAAGAGCTGATTGCACCAGCGAACACTCTGATAACATTCACAGATAGCAACCTTGTCGACTCGGCTGCAGAGTATCAGTGTGTGAATGACAGTTTTCGCCTTGTCGGTAACACAACAACCAGAGTGTGCACTCCTGCTGGCTGGACTGGATCAGCACCACTTTGTCTGGGTTAGCAGAAGGAGTTGTGTTAATATTCACCATTAGATTGCTGCGGACAGTTATGTGGTTGTCTATGGAGTTCACAGTTATTACCTAATAGCCGTGACGGCTAGGATTTGGTGGGCAACGACCTTGGACATCCATAGATATCCTGGTGTTATCCACGATAGTGCTGGGCCACCCTGTAATATACAGTATCTAATTAAGCCACTGAGGTGGCCATAAGACACATTGTGTAACTCTCACTAAGATTCATGCAGTCTGTACTGCAGAGGAGAGGCAATTTGTCTGCTCTGTCTTTGAGTTAGAGATTATGTTTTAAGAAGGTGGCTATTATGAATTTTATGTGTGTGCTCCACTTAATTGCTACATGTAGAGATATCATGGTAATCAAGCATTGTTTAAACAATTATTGCTAGTTCACACAATTAGGACATGCCATAATTATATATAATATATATCCTTGAGTGGACCACACCCTTGAAACTTACTAGCTCAAGTGGAAACAGTGAGTGTCCTCAATTAGACCACGCACGCCCATCAAAGTTGTGGCATTTCTTTGAAGATAGAAGGCCGAAGATGATTCCATTCTCTGCATTCTGAGCAGGTGGCAGCCAGTGCGGCAGAGTGTCCAGATTCCACACCGAAGACATGGAGATGGTGATGATCCCCTTGTGAGGGTCGAAGTTGACCTGGAAGGAATAGGAAGCTCGTAGATGACGACCAGTCACACAAAGAGTAGCCATTGTTTGTGTGGTGCTCTGACTGCTTCTGAGCACCTACCCTCTAATAGGATGCCCGGCTTGGCAGTTCATGAAATTGCAGCACAGTCTAATTGAGATGCTAATCATTGACTTGATGACATGACTGGTTGTTTATTAAAGGCACACCCTTTTAGGCAATTGTTGGTCCTAGCCTTCATTTGTTAACCATGACCTAAAGACTTGTTTAAAACCACCTGTGTGCCTCTCCACCCATATTCTTGACCATACTTCCCATGAAGGTTTAAAAAGTAAGATTTCTCTTAAAATATCCTGGGCTAGGTAGAGTTAGGAGCAGTGGCATGTGAAATTAGAGGAGGACCCTAATATTGGCAATCTTCTCAATAATCAACTTGAAATTGTATTCTCTCAATGTTTCGACTAGATGCTCTAGTCGGGGGGACGATACCCCAGGCGTTTTAAAAACTTGTGGTTACCACTTTATAGCTCCATAGATTCTGCACACTTCATGGTATGGACTTGATATATAGTTGGAAAGATAGGTCTCTCTGTGTGCTCTCTTTTGATGCGAAACATTTTTCACAGGCATAAGAAGTTAATGGAGCTAAAGTGACCTCAAAGTCTGAGTGCCTGACACCAGATTGCTAAGTGCTAGAGAGCTGAAATTAGCACCAGTAGCCTACTTGCATAACGACTTTTTTCATTAGGCATTAAGTACAAGCACGTGGAATTTTAAGGATATTCATTTTCCAACAATGCACTTGACTAGACTCAAAGTTTTAGCACCTAATGAAAAAAGTTGTTGCATAGAGTAGGGCTTCCTCTAGCCACTGTACTAATTTTAGCTCTCTAGCACCTGGCAATCTGGAGGAAAAATTAATGTGTTGCAAAATCAGGCACTCAGGTTTTGAGGACCCCCACTTTAGCTCCAGTAACTTGGGTATAGTTATACCTATGAAAATGGTATCTAAAGAGAGCACACAGAGACCTATCTTTACCATGAAGTGTGCAAAATCTATGAGGTAACCACAAGTTTATTAACGCCTACTATTTCATGGTATCGTACCCTTCATCTAGAGCATCTAGTCGAAATGTTGAGAGAATACAATTTCAAGTTGATTATTGAGAAGATTATTGTGAAATATTCTCCCCTCCCAACAGATAAGTCCGGACTGCTGTGATGGTTAAGTGGTATCACTAAGTGGGACAGCCATACCAATCTCATTTGTGGCTGTTCCATTTTTGCATTGGCTGACACCACTTAGCAATCAGTGTAGCTCAGGAGAAGTTGATTGAAGTGTTTGACATCTTTGCATAACCAAAATATTGTATACCCAATATAAATATTTTACATGATTCTCCCTCCTGGAAAGCAGGCATGTGATTGGTCTGATGGCCATGTATGATGCTCTGCTCTGCAAAATGTTCGATCATCTGTTTTCCTTTCTGCAGGCCCGATATGTAGAGATGTTGATCTATACCTGCAGAAATAAGACCACGCTTGCGCACGCACGTTGATTGTTTGTGGTATCCTCTTCGTTAGTCTTGTTGCCAGCTATTTTAAGAATATGTGCTAAGCAACTACCATTTATGGTAGAAATCTATGGAAAATATCTAGTAATCTGACGTGATTTTCTAAGGAATTTCTAGTAATCTAATGGTTTTCTAGTAATCTAAAGGGAATGTCTAGTAATCTGATGGGTTTTCTAATAATCTAAAGGAATTTCTAATGGAGTTTTCTAGTAAAGTAATTGAAGGTGAATTCTTGTAATCTAAAGGGGATTCTAGCAATCCAAAAGGTATCCTTGTCATTATGTCCACAATGATGTCCTAATAACTATGTCCACAATGATGTCCTAATAACTTTATCTCATCGGAACAGACTATTAAAGGTCAAAATGTTTAACATACAAGAAATTATCGCCCTTTATTGGGATTGATTTCAACTAGCTTCCTTTACCTCACAGCTATCACCTGCCCTGCCCTGCCTGACCCCACTGGTGGCGGCTCCGTGGACATCCGGGGAAATAGGCCTGGAGATATGGCAGAGTATACTTGCAATGACATGCTCATTCTCATTGGCGTATCTTCACGAGTATGTGGATCTGACGGGGAGTGGAGTGGGGTGGCCCCTGTATGCATAGGTGAATTATTAATATATATATATTATTATATATTTGGGCCACTCTGTATAATACAAATTTGTTACTTTTTAAATTAACTTACACAGCTATAATGTGTCCTGAACTTCCCGATCCTCCCAATGGCATGGTCACCATGATGATGAGGACAGTGAACTCACGGGCCATCTACTCCTGCAATACTGGGTTCGGAGTGAGTGGGTCACGTTTACGCACGTGCCGTGAAAATGGTGACTGGGATAGGGAGGAGCCAGTGTGCATCCTTGCCACTTCAGTTGTGTGCCCCAACCTGGAGGCACCCATTGATGGGACATTGTTTGTGACTTCTAATAACCTGGACGGAATTGCTCACTACTCATGCGACACCGGCTTCAGACTGGCAGGAAGTCCTGTGAGGCTCTGTCAAGCTTCAGAGGAATGGTCTGGCACTTCACCAACCTGTGAATGTGAGCTATTCCCACTGTGGCCCAGTGGTGTGTGGACATGAAAACTGTTACCCACAACTCCAGTTCCTAGCCCTAGCTCTATCTACTAGCTCTATATCTATCCCTATAACTCCAATCCTAGCTCTAGCTCTAACCTTATCTCTCTAACTTTAGCCCTAGCTCCATATCTATCCCTATAACTCTAGCTCTATCCTGCCCCCTACCCCAATCCAGTAATAAGTGGTCAAGAGATTTGAACATTGGACATCCATAATTGTTATGTCCACATCACACTGTAATTATTAACAGACTTCTCTCCAAGTGGATTAATGCATTATTTTTTTAATGAAGTACGTGATCCTTGCTGCTATGACCACATGATAACATTGAACCTACGAAGTTATTCTATGCAATGATCACATGAATCTCCTCTCTCCAGCTGACCCTGACACAATCTCCTGTCCCCTTCTCTCTGCTCCCAACAATGGAGGGATCACCATCACAAGCACAGGTGTGGGCGCTCAAGTGACCTTCACTTGCAGTACGGGATACATAGTGGAAGGGTCTGCTGAGAGGGAGTGCCAGGAGAATGGAACGTGGACCGGATCCCAAACTAGTTGCAGCCGTAAGTGTATAATCTAATACTTTGACTGGAATCTTTTTTTTTTGCACTGGAGACATTTCTTTTTCTACGTACACTGCAAATGCTTGGTTGCTAAACATCGCATTTTTGTTAAGCCTCCTCTTCACTGTTGGTTGTAACCTTCACTTGTTACACACCCACCGGTCATGACCATGTTTGGTCCTACTCCAGAGTCAGCGTTTCTTCCATTTCTGGGGACCTGACAGACTTGTAGACATGATATCCTTTTCTGACACTTCAAGCTCTGCTCTGCAACAATTCAATCATCCACCATCTTTTTAGCTCCACAATACATATACTCAGTATATAAGAAATTGACTCTTGTCTACACTTTGGCATTTGCGTGCGAAGCAGCTGCTCGGTGTCCAGCGGCCATTTTCTTGCTGACCAATGCTATAATCACCCTGCTTGACAACTAGTTTTTACCATATATATATATACATGTGTAAATATATGTGTATATGTAGTATTATATTTCGTAAGCAACTGTTAGAGTTACACAATTTCTCCTTTAAAAGATCTTCAAATAATTTGGCAGTTGTTCGTTTTCTCGTTTGTTTTGTCTTGCCTTCTTAAAGGCATGGCAGTGCACGCATAGCATTGCCTGGATATGCCTGTAGAAGAGGACCATCCTTAATCATAATAATTCCCCAGAAAAACCAATCACATACAATCAAACGCACACCAGATCTGTGTGTAGTAATTCACATGTACTTGCAATGGGATTTAATTCAGCTTATAAAGTTCTTTGCAGGCATGAATCTGAGTGCATGCTCTTGTCTATGGTTATAATGATGATGATATGGAACTTGACCATCCTACAGCTATTGATTGTGGGGTACTGGATGACCCATCGAATGGCGTGGTGGAAACCCCACAGGGGACCATGCTCAACAACTTGGCTATCTACTCCTGCAACATGAACTTTGTGATAGACGACATCTCCATCAGAATCTGTCTGAGCAACGGCGAATGGAGTGGACTCCCACCTACTTGTAGATGTGAGCAATTAGAAAGATGCTGTGACTTTTTTAGAGTTATATCTATGTTGTTGTTGTTGTTGTTGTTTTAGTATTTTCATGACGATCCAGAAACCACTGCCACCATTTGTGTACGTATAAGTTGTAAGTTTGCTGTCCTCTTCCTGTAGTTGTGGATTGTGGCTTGCTGGATAATCCTGTGAATGGGATGGTGGACATCAGTGCTGGGACTCTGTTTGGACAGATGGCGAATTATAACTGCTTAAGCGGCTTCATGCTCGTCGGTGTTGCCACTAGGGAGTGCACCAGGTCCAGTGAATGGAGCAACCAAGCCCCAACTTGTCAAGGTATGTTGAACCACTTAGCAGCATTTTCTGAAGAGGGTAGATTAATCTTCTTCTTTAGAACTTATATGTAGGTTTTCTTGTTATTGCTGTTCATCCTTCCCTTGCAGTGATTCTCTGCCCAGTCCTGCTGAACCCTGACAATGGTTTTGTGTCCACTTCCAGTGCCAACATGGTGGGCTCTGTTGCCACATATCGCTGTAACTCAGGCTTTGCTGGGTCTTTACCAATCAGAGCGTGCAGGTCAAATGGGCAGTGGTCAGGCAGTGACCCACAATGCATAGGTACATGCCAGCTAAGTACAGATGTTCTAATACTACTACTACTAATAATAATAATAATAAAAATAATAACCTCCTTTAACTTATTGCAATGTAGCTCCAGTGGATATCCCCATAACACTTGAACTTGAATTGTAATTGGTATTCATGATTTTGAATAAATTCTTGTTTCCTTCCAAGTCAATCTGGTTCCTTTTTGTTCGTAAATATATATATAAATATATAAAATGACGATGATGACAACAAAATTAGCAACAACAATAATAATATATATTATATATTGTACAGCTATAGAGATGAGGCCAGTGTTTCGGTGTCCTCTGCTAGCTGCCCCGTCAAATGGAAGAGTGTCATTGGAGAATCATGGACGAGTCCCTGTGGTAATCTTTGAATGTTTCTCTGGCTTCAAGATTACTGGAAGCAAAATGTTAACATGCGAGGGGGGGAAATGGGACCAAGCTCCACCTATTTGCACAAGTAAGACGACCTTACTTACTATGCAGAGGCCAATGTATAATTTCTAACTCTTTTTATTGTCTTGATTAAAAATAAAAATAAAAGCAACAAAAATGCATTATTATTAATTAATAATAATAATAATAATAATAATAATAATAATAATAATAATAATAATAATAATAATAATAATAATAATAATAATAATAATAATAATAATAATAATAATAATAATAATAATAATAACAATAATAACAACAATAATAATAATAATAACATTTATTAAAATAAATTAAAGGTACCTTGTTTTTATTATATTCTTTACTGGATTGAGATGTAAACTTCAGTTGAATGGCTTTGTTTTATTGTATGGATGTTTAATTACACATCAACCATCTCCCACAACCTCAGCCTAATATAATGATGTTATTAATCAAGGGTCATGTAGCGAGCCAAGAATACAGCATCCGTGTTCCAGTTTTGCAACTAGGCTTGTGCTATATATATATTAATAGCTTTCCTACCATATAAGGTTGTCTAATAATAATAATAATGCTAATTATAACCTGCAGGGCTAAGTGGTACAAATGCAGCACCCATTAAAAACCTTTTTTTGAGGGGAAACGTCACTGTCAATGCACAGTCCTAAAATATATATCCTATTTTAAGGTGTGAAATAGTGCTGTGTAGGTATAACAGTAGAATGTCTGTGTGGAATGTCACACAGTCAGTTGCACAATGAGTGTGTGGAATACGCCCCTTGGCTCTGCCCAAGGACCCACCCCTTGGCTATGCTGCTTGGATAAACTTTTGAAGAAATACTTGCCTCTGTGAGATGCTTAGGAATATGATTGACTAGAAATGTCCCCGTCTCCCTATTAGGAAATGTTTGGCTACATCATTTAATTTGTTTGCATGCGTGCGTGTGTGTGTGTGTGGGTGAGCATAATTGCTATGACTTGTGTGTGGTGTGGAGTGGTCACTAAGCAGGCTTTGGGTACTGAGATCATGGTGACGTGTGTGGCAGGCCACTGGATGTACTCTGCAGGTAGTGAGTGGCTGACATTCCTGTGCGTAGCATCAGTTGTTTTGTGCTGGCTCCTGCAAATAAAAAACAAACAAAACAGCAACTTCTCCTTAGCCATTAGAATTCAAGCTTCTCTCTCAAGAGCTAGCTGTACAGAATGACAAAAGTTGCATGCATGTATGTATGTGTGTGTGAGTGTGTGTGTGCATGCAAGCAATGTGCATATGACCTGTAATAATAGCTCCCAGCCAAATGTATCACATAGAAAGTACTATTGATTAAAGAGAGCTGGAGTGTGTGTGTGTGTGTGTGTGTGTTGTACATGTGCATGTGTGTAATATTCTGTTTTTGTCCGGCATTGATGAGGTTACCAAATGTGCTGATGCTGAAAGACTTTATGTTTTTCTTCGCACATTGCTGTGGTGGTACTGCTGCTTTTAATCGGGTTTGGTTCTGGTAAGATGTCATTTCTATGCATATCTGCCATATGTTTTCCCCTGAAAAAAAATGAACGGTTACCCACTTTAAATAAAATGAGAAATGGTTGTCTTAGTGAAAAGAGATAAAGAACTGGCTGGAAGATTTTGAAGATCAAGGAAAGAGAATTGGGTAGTGAGGAGCTGGATGAGCTGTGCTGTCAGGGATAGCAAGCTGGAGTTCTGTTGTGACATTTGTCATGATGGTGTAGAGACTCTACTAATCTTAGCAAAGTTTTAAAAAACTTCAAATTGTGTACTGCTACTCGTGGGTGTGCACTCTCCTCCAGTGAGTTCAGAGGAGATCTCAGCTACTTAGTTGGTACACAGAGGAAAGGTAACTGACTGAATGTAGTCAGAGGAGAGAACATTCTGAACACAAACAGGTCAAGAATGCAAAAGATCTTAAACAAAATGTCTGAGATTATTGTTAACTTCTGCATGGTCTTCACCACCAAACAATGCCTGATGACCTCACTCCAAGTATACTTCCCATTTTCAAGGGAAGCTGCTCCCAATCATCCTTGATAGAAACCTTCCTCACTCAGCCATATTTCACATGTATATCTCTGTTTCACAAACAGCCAGCCCATTGTGTTGCAGGGCATTTGTTGTGCAGTCATGCATAAGTTGGGTATCCACACACACGTGTACTTATTATACAGGGAAGAAACAAGCTTGGAAAGGTGCTTCAGATCACCACACTGTACCTTGCATTTGTTTAAAGTTAATTGTCAAATGTTCAGCTGCAGATATTTTACAGTAAGTGGGGGAGATGTATACATGTTCATGGCAGTGTGCTTACACCGTCCAGCTGTTGGTTAGTTTGGGTGCTACATATGATTGTGTGTGCTGTATATATATATATATACTATATATATTTGTTGAATATAACTCATTTATTGTGTAGAGACAAGCTGTGCTGATCCTGGGTTCCCAACCAATGGAAGAAGAGTTGTCCTGGGTGAATTTGGGATAGGAGAGCGGGTCTTCTTTATTCCACAAGATGGCTACGAGGCTCATTATGGCCACGAGTCACTGGTCTTGAAGTGCGGCGAGGATGGCATCTGGGATGGGCCCACTCCCAAGTTTAGCCCTGTAGAAGGTAATTGCACCATTCTGATTTCTTTTTATTATTATTTTATTTTTTATTATTTATTGTTATTATTTTATTTTTTATTGGGGGGGTGGAGTTATACTGTAAATATTTACCTCTATTTTTCCCACAAACATAGTTATTCCTCCCATTTTTATTTTAGTAGACACATCCAGTCGGTAAATAACTTTCCCCTAAAGGGCACAGTTATTCCCATAATTCTGTAATTCTGTATGTGTGTGTGTATGTGTATGTGTAGATTCTACTTGCTTTCCTGGTGTTAATAAAACAATGGATACATTTGGAAGAGTTTGTGCCTGTAACAACAACAACAACAACAATTGCTGCCGTTATAGACAAGACTGGTCCAGCCTAACCCAAGCACAGAAGGAGCGCTACATATCTGCTGTGCTTGAAGTTTCTTCAAACTCCACATACAAGCCTCTCTATCAAGAACTTCTCAAAAGATATCACTCCTCTTTTAGCACGTTGGCACAGAGCACTGATGGGAATAGCCAGTTTCTGCATTGGCACCGATACTTCTTGCTGGAGTATGAAGACCTTCTGAGACTAGTGCACAGAGACATCACCATCCCATACTGGGACTGGAGTGCTAGTCATGAACCTTATTCTGCTACAGTCTTTGATCCTGATTTTGGTTTTGGGAACTCGTCGGATCCCGTTACTGGTTGTGTCTCTTCAGGGCCATTCCGCGAGGGAGAGTTCAATATTTCCCCCTTCTCATCATCATCGTCGTTTTTAACTTCCTCCCTATCAAATGACGACAAATCTTGCCTCACCAGGGATTATGGAGATTTTGTCTTTCCCAGTGTGGACATTCTGAAAGAGATGCTCTCTCTAGACTCAGGCATGTTTACTGTCTTCCACAACTCGGTTCAACTCTTCCTAGGCCTCAATATTCGGTGTTTTGTCGGAGGAGAGATGTGCACCACTAATGCCGCGAGTGATCCACTTTTTCTGCTCCACCTGTCACAGCTAGATTATTTTGTGCAGCAGTGGCAAGATCAGAATCCAAACAACACCATCACAAGACCTGAACATAGCAGTCCAAGTGCCCCTCTTGTGCATACATTGGATAATACTTTATTGCTGACTAACTTCAGCACAGCTGGTCATTTGCCATACAAGACTTGTGTTAAATATGCTCCATCCTCCTTGGCTACAGATGAGACGACAGGTAAAGATACATTGGGGTTGTTGTCTTCATCATCAGAGGGTGGAGAAGAAAGATCTAGGATATCCTTGACATCCTTGTGTATTCCTGAAAACACAGTTGAACTGAGTGGTTTGGTACTATCAGAACAGGTTCATAAATTTCTCTCCAGAATATGTGATCTCATGACAAAATAAACTCTCCATTTTTTTGTTTTGCAATCAGTATATATGTATAATTATTTTTTCTGGCATCACCACTAATTTTATGCCTTCAAACTCATTGGAGGTTCTCATGACATTCATGATTTCATCTCTTCATCCATCAGTTTCAATTACTGAATTTCATAAGGGTAAATATAATTTCCTACCAATTACCCCCCCCCCCCCCCCCCCAAGTCTCCAGGTGTGTTTTAATGAGATCCTTTAACATTCACTTGGCGTTGTTCGATGTCATAGGGCTACCTGATATAGTACATGTACACAATGAAATCCAGTATAAAATATCACAATAGCATGCATATTTCCTCCGTCGCATTTTATGAGGTGTCTACCATATTTGAGAGTTGAACGTGATGAACACCCCAATAGTGACAATTATTGAGTATTTTTAAATCGTTGCCCCAACCCCCCCCCCCCCCCCCCCCCCCCCCCCCCAAAAGGTTTATACTCGGCGAAAACCCATTTTGAAGCTTCTTAGTATCATAAATGGTGTCTTTAGCAGATTAAATTTTGGCTTTTGATCCTAAAAACACTTCAAGCGTGCTTGAATCCTTCGCTAAGAGCTCCCAAAACCATTAAAACCATCAAATAAGATCCTGTAGGTACATAATGCAGTAGGATATGGTAAATGGCGACAAAATCAACAACAAAGTTTACAACTCGACTAAATCTCGCTTTGGTGACTTCTCGGTATAAATGGTGTCTTCAGCCAACTTTGCCTCCCAAAAGTACTTCAGCATGCATTAAATCTTTCAGAAGGTAGTAAACAGGGAGCAAAAAAGCTGTTAGATCCGTGAATCTTTATATTTTGATCTTGTATCAATCTTGTGTCTATCTTTCCCACCATGTATTACTATATATATACCAGAAGACTATTATATACAACAACTAATATTTCAGAACCATAATGTATATTTCTACATTTCCTCCATAACTAACTTTGTAAAACTATTAGAAGACTCCAAACTGCATTGCAAAAAATAACCATTTCTTGAATCCACTAATCAACATCATAGATCGGTAAAGGGTCGATTTTAAGATGCACACAGTTGTAGTGTACAGGACAGAACAAGATTACAAGTCAGTCCATAATAATAATAATAATAGTAGTAGTAGTTGTAGTAGTAGTAGTAGTTGTTGTTGTTATTATTACTATATATATAAAGAAGCTATATTGAGGGTTGGGACTACTGATAATATCTTATATATTTGGGTAGAGAATGGAGATGTTTATAAAGAACTAGTGTCTAATGGCTGAGGTTTTTGGTCTAAAGAGGATTTGGTTATGGGGGGTGATGGGGAGAAGGATGAGGATGAATGGTGAAAGAGTTAGGTGCAAATTATTATAGCAGACTTTGTTTTCCTTCGAGTTTGCCAGTTTAAAGGACTAATGACCACTGCTTGGTAATGATTTTGCCTGCAAATTTCTCGACATTTTAAAGTCGAGCAATGTCAGTCATGTATCCCAGACAGCATAACAGTCCTACTTTGATGGCTTTGCAATAAATTTGGTTCCTGGACTTAAGATGGAGATTGGTGAAGTGTTCGGTAAGGTCACAAACATGCTTGTGCATGTGCAATATCCAGTCCACCAGAGAGCAGCTGCACGTTATCCTACCATGAAGTGCTCAGTTGGGTTCCTCAGAACTTTACTCTTGTGCTATATAGTATATAGTTCAGCACAAACATTGAACAAAACCAGTATATACTTATAACATGTGTAGATAGCTGGTTTCCTCAGAAGCTTATTCTTGCTATATAACATAGCACAGAACTGAGCTGAGTCACCCACAGCTGCACATTTTTGTACCAAGAAGTGACCAGTTGTTTTACTCAGAAGTTTAGTATATATATAATATAGACATTCAACAAAACCAGGTAACTATTTATAATCTCTCAATGAACTCTCAGTTGACATAATAACATTAAAATCAATAATCCTGATGAAGATGAGAGCATCTAGTCGAAACATCGAGTGAATAAAAATTGAAGTTTATTATTGAGAAGGTGATTTATAATGCACGTGCCTGTGTGTATTACATGAATAAATATATAGGTCTACTTTAATAATAAAGCTGGTATATAAATATTAACATGCTAATGGATTGACTAGTCAAAATGAAAAGAAGAATTTACCCATGTAGAAACAAACATTTTCGTGACACTTTAATGAAGACGAATGTTGTAATACTGTGTTTTTAAAACTATATTTGGGATTCATGGTAAAGGGTTCTGTTGTAACATTTTGGTAAATTCTAGTTTCATCTCTTGTAAATCCAATTTTTTTTTAAAGAATTGTCTTGTGTATTTTTGTATTTATCCATCTACTCCCCTGCCTTAATTTTATCTCCAATGACGACTCCATTTATTTTAGCACCATCCATGAATATCCTGAATTTTTCTGATATGTAACTTCTCCTTCATCTATCCATTCATCTATCAGAAGACTTAAAGCTGTCCAGTGTGAAATCCAACATTCAGCACTAGTCTGCAGCCTAATACTGAATGGTAAAGGGTTTCAATGTCAAAAAAAACACTGGGTACGTACTGGGCCAGCAAGTAGCTTATCGTGTTTCCCTCAGAACTTTACTAGTGTGACAGTGATCCAAGTTAGATATCTCCATCCACACTTCCATCCACTGGAGTCTTTCCTCCTGAAGCCAACTCTGACCGCAACAATCTCTTTTATCGACCTTTTAGCTCTGACTCTCCACCTCTATCACTCAGAATCTGGCTAAACAGTAGAGCCAACTTTACTCAAGCAAATGACCTCATCAACATCTTGCCCTGGACACCTATCAATATACTGAAGCCTCCTGGCTTATCTGTAAAGAAATTTGCATCATGCATATTCCCTCCAAGCTAATCTATCCATCACCGCACTCTATATACCCCTCCCTGGGTCTCCCATTCTTTCCTCAAATGAACTTAATTAAGAAATACACTAGATTATTCTGCCAGATTACATATCGATACTCCTCTATTCTGCAGTGCTGCTCCTTCCAGTAATCACCTCACCCCGACTAGTTAGCTTGAAGAACTACAAAAACAGGTAACAAATCAGTGCACACCTCACTCTCATTTATCAAAGTCTGATCTGCACTTCCTCCCAGTCCAAAGCTGAAGCACTGAATCACAAAATCTTTGCCTCCCTCTCCTCCTCCCTTCCCTGAGCTTCTCTGCTCCCCAGGAGAGATTACTAATCTTCTTTCAGCATTACCCCAGGCAAATCAACTGGCCCAGATATAGACAGGGCCCAGCCAAGAAAAAACTGCCATTTTTTCCTGTCAAGGTTTTCTCAGTGGTTCCATCTTCTTGAACCCTTATCCTTTGATAGTAGCTTCAAAATCCCCAGAAAAAAGACACTCCCTCCATCATTCCCCAATTTCAATGATGACTACAAAAACTCCCTGTTGCTAGATGACGCAATGACATTGAACATTGCTTGGGTTTTGGTTGGTACCATTGGTGATAACTGCCTAAAAGAATGTTTTCAGGATGTTGAAAAAGATGTACTGGGCCCAGTCAGTTCTTGGACAACATTCATGAAAGGTGTAACTGACTGCTCAACTACTAAATGCAAGCTAGAGTATCTTCCTGTAGTTCCATTGCCACCAGATGACAAAGTCATTAAGTGGTACATGGATATTATAGTGCAGATTGAAAATGACCTTAAGTTGGGTCATATATTTGCCCATGCTGATGAGGCAATCAACTCCAAGATGCTGATCATTTCGTGGATCAATCAGGAAAAGTATGAAAAAATCATACCTCTCATGGGAGGCTTCCACACAATTTTGGTGAACCTCAAGATTCTGTTCAAAAAGTATGGTTGTCTGGGTTTCAGTGATTGGTGGGTGGAAGCTGGAGCTATAGCCGAAGGTTCTGTGGCTCAAGCAATTGAGGAGCGCCATTACTACAGTGTCCATTTGCACAAACAGTCATTTGAGGCTTTAGTTAGGTACCGTATAAAGTATATAGGCAAGCAATATCGGTACCAATTTGGACCTGCACATTAAAGAAGCAATTGCTAGCCTCAAACAGTACCCTTGTCCAGAAAATCTTGAATCACTATTGCGATTGCCTGGGTTCAAAGTTATCCGACATCAGCAGAAGGGACACAGGCAAAGATAATTGTGGAATATGTCATGGATGTTTCAGCGATGTTGAGTCTAATAAGTGCAGTCAGGGAGAAATGCATCGAAAGACACCTAGCAGCAGAACGGGCCTTAATTCCAAAATGCTTCGCCTTTGGGCATATCAACTATGCCAGATACCTTACATTCCAGCATGTCAAATTCCAAGACATCAAGGTGAATAACAAAGAAGCATGGGATGATCTGGCCCTAAATGGGTTCGGCGGATCATTGTCTAGTGAGCCCTTCTCTACAATCCATGGGGATCTGATTACTGAGTCCACAATCAACCGAGAAGTGAAGGTCAGAGGTAGTCCAATGCAAGGTTGATACAGTACCAATGACAACAGACACATTCATCAAGACCAGTCATATCATAGCTAAGCTCAGAGCTACGCTGAAGGAAAGGCTAAATATCCTCACCTCCTCAGCCCACAAGGAGACCACCATAGGGGCAGCATCAAAATATGGTTCATAATCTAGTACTTCAGCATGACAAATACTTCAACCCTTTCCTGAATGGTCCTGCTCATCATATGAAGACTGGTGTGGAAATCCATTGTAATGTTGTAAGAGGATTGATGTCATCCACGGAAGGTGGAGAGCACAAATTCAAAGAATTTGTTGACTTGAGACTCAGAGCAACAGGGGAAGAGCGAGTCAATTTTTTCACCAAGATTACCAGGCTCAACATCAAAACTGGGATGGAGAAGGCCAAAAAAGACCTAAAAGTTGTTAATATCCTCAAAGAAGACAGACAGGCCTTCGGTTTACTGGTAGGAAAAGCAACATCTCCAGATGAGGTACCCCTTGACTACTGTTCCACTCGCTCTAGCCATACCAGAGAGAGATTTGAGACAAGGCTCAAAGGCAGCATTGAGAAACTACCTTAGAGAAGAGTCTAAATCAGTGCTTAAGAAACCACCACTTGGGGGAAATTGGCTTATTGACGGAATGGCTGCTGTGAAATCTGTTACTGCTCAGCAAACTTGGAGAGAATATGCAGAAGCCCTGTTAAAATTTTGCTTGCCAGCATGTGACTCCAAACCTCAGCAGTTGGGAATCATCATACAGTACAGCCACAATGAAGGAACTCACTCAACGTCGGCGTGGTACACCTGGAAGAAGAACTCACATCACAAGCTCTGAACAGAGTATGCCTAAGGGGAAAGATTGGGATTCATT